>PVJA010035935.1:0-21488 GCA_004027025.1 Myocastor coypus | reverse complement strand
TTCTTTTCTTTTCTTTTCTTTTCTTTTCTTTTCTTTTCTTTTCAGAACCGGGGATTGAACTCAGGCCCTTATGCAGGCCAGGCAAGCACTTATTCTACTGTGCTATCTACCCAGGCCCCTTGCATCTAGTTCTTTTTGCTTGAGCTTCATAGCTGTTAATAATCTTTGAGAATGATTTTCAAAATAGGATAGTCAGGGAAATGCTGCAACTGGTTCAGAGGCTGAAGTGGGAAGTAATCAGCTTTCCCCTTTGACCATTGTCTTAGGTTTCCCTCACTCAGGGGTTGACAAAACTTTTACCCTGGAGTCTGAGAGCCTCTGTTACTTTATTTTTATCAGAGTGTGATTGCTTCATTTTCCCATTTTTCTGTTGTCACTGGGCATAAGTGTTGAGTAGTGCCTGAGGCAATCTTCTGAGTTCCAGATGTATTTTTCGGAGTACATTATGGAGATATCCCTAACTTGTGCAGACGATCAGTGTTGACTCCCCATCAGTATAATTCCTTTCTTTTTGCTTTTGATCTGTTGGCACAAATGACCAGGTAGAAGTAATAATTACAGGTTCAGAAATTTCTACTGTATTCCAAATGGAAGTATTCCACTCATGCAGTCAAAGATTTCAAGTCATAGAGTGTCTAAGTTTTGTTTTGTTTTCTAGTCTTTTTTTTTTTTTTTTTGTGGCTGGCTCAGCCCACTTTGGGGTGGAGCTGGCACAGCATGTGATGCTGGGCAAACTGGGGTCCCTTTGCACTTGCCTAAGCAAGTGCTGTAGAATGCTGAGCTATTTTACCAGCTCTCTGGTCTTTTTGAGACAAGGTTTTGCTATGCAGTTTTAGACTGACTTTGAACCTACTTGTAGCCCAAGCTGGTCTCAAACTCACAGCAATTCTATTGCCTTTTTTCCCCAGTCCTGGGATTGCAGGCATATGTCACTATGGCTAGGAAAACCTACCATTGAGAGGATAAGAAACATGAATTCCTAAACTTGGATACTGAGGACGGGCAAGTTTCCCAGATGGGACAAGTAGTGAGTACCCCAATTCTACTTGTATCTCTTAGGTCTAACAGTGTGCCAGTGGAATAGAATATCATGTAATAATCATTGTTTTAACCCACAAATTGAATCCTAGTACTATAGAGAGGCATCATAAAACTGAGCCTTGAGACCATTCCAGCATTCCATCAGGTCGGTGACGTCATGAAAGTCAGGACCACCAGATTTTATGCCAGTTAATGAGTTCAGGTAGAGGAAGAGATTTAGATTCATATTTGAATAAGTCCCAGTGAGAAATAATTACTGTGCCATCCCAAGTGGAAGGAATCAGATGTAATTACTATTTTACCAGATGTTGAATTCCGTGAGGGATTGTACTGTTTCGAAGAGTCACTTTCATCCAGTGCTTAGTGGTAAGAGATAGAGCATTTATAAAGAAATATATCAGCATTGGTAAGAAGAAATCTATGCATTTGTGATCATGTATAGTCTACATCCCTGGAACTATGGCTAGTTAGTCCACAAATCTGTTGAGTAGTTGTTGACAAGGTCTGGGGCTGGCTGACATTAACTGGATGAGTTACCTTTTTCACCTGTTTGTTTAGTGCTTGCTCGTCTCTAGATGCTTTGTTGAGTAGTTATATTTTATATCCTTTCCTATAGGATTAACCACCCAGCTTATTTTCAGACCACTGTGTTATGGTTTGTTTGTTTGTTTATTTGTTTATTTATTTATTTATTTATTGTGGAACTGGGGATTGAACTCAGGGCCTTGCTCTTGCCAGGCAAGCACTTATTCTACTGAGCTATCTCCCCAGCCCCTGTGCTATGATTTAGATCTAGAATATATTGGAACATTTTCATATGTTCAGAGGTGGAACTTTTTAAAATGATTGGCCAGAAGAGGTATTGTCAATGGGTTCTTCCCTTTGAAGGGCCTATTCCCCTCCAAGGCTTTTCTCTTCTTCCTTCTTGGCTGCTAGAAGGTGTGCAGCTTTCCTCTGCTATGCCTTTTCACCATGCTGTTTTTGCTTTGGAGCTTGCCAACCATGGACCAAATTCCCCAAATCTAAGCCAAATTGAACTTTTTTCTTTAAATTGTAGGTATTCAATATTTTGTCCCAGTAATGAGAAAGCTGATGAATACATTCTGTGTATCTGATTAGCTAATATTGCTCTTTTCAAGCCCTTAAGCATTAGTAGCAACAACAGATTACTCAAGAATTGATGTATGTTCTTATGCTAAACCACTTCTCTATTAATAAATAGCTGGTAAATACCTGCCTGATGGTAGCATATTCTTTCACTACTATCCTTTACAAAGGTGCTACTCCTAGGTAAAAGAACCTTTTGGAGAGGTTTGTTTTCTTCATGAGTGGTTCTTTCATAAAATGTAAAACCATACAGTAAATTGCAATAGTGTCGAACGTCTGTAAAAATTTCTAGTTTTATACTCTGATTTTTAATGCTTACCTTGTTACAGAATGATAAAAAGCAGTTATAAATTTTACTCTATAGACTATGTTTTGAATGATTGCAGTAGTTCCCCCTTTGCATGGAGCTGTAATATAATAGTTTTATTGTGCTCCAGTGGTATGTCAAGCTGATCTGTCCATAAACTTTATGGTTTTTTATAGGAGCCACTCTGGAAGTGGCACAAATTATTGTTTTCTACCTGGTGAAAATAGTCCTTCTTAAATATTATCTGGCCAGCATCAGGAGAAAATAACTTCCTTTGTCCCTTTTTGTTGTAACAGCTTAAAAATAAAAACCAGTCTGAAAAACCAGTGTTTGGTGTTAGCTGTTGCTAAGTGTATTTATTCAGATATGCATTCAGGTGCCAGGTGAAGATACATTGGGTTAGCTGTGAGTTGAACTTGAGTTACAACTGCACTCATTATCTGGCTTCCATATACTTTCATTTAATTGGGAGACAGTATATTTTGGGTTCGTAAGTGTGTAGATATACCCTTGTGAATTACAGCACATATCCATACAGATTTATTGGATAAACATTTGACTTTTAGTGTATTATACTACAATATAAGTAAAGAGGTTCATTCACTCTTTGTTAAAACTTGACTTATATACCCAGTACCTCAGAATGTGACCTTATTTGTAGATTGGGCCATTGAAGATGTAGTTAGTAAAGATGAAGCTGTACTGGAGTGGATTGTGCTACTAATCCAGTAAGACCAGTATTCTTATAAAAAGGGGAAATTTGGACACAGAAGTGAGGAGGAAAGAACACTGTGTAAAGATGAATGCGGGGATTAAGGTAGTGCTTGCTTCTACGAGCTAAGACACACCAATGACTGCTAGTAAACCACTAGAAGATAGAAAAGAGGCATCTAACAAATTCTCACTGCCCTCAGAATAAATAAATCATCTCTGCTGACACTTTGATCTTGGATTGTCTCCTTTGTTCAATAAATTTCTGGTGGCTAAGCTACTCAGTTTGTTGTTACAACAGCCATAACAATTTAAAAAATCTCTATAAACAAAAGTGGCTAATGGTTTATTAACCTTGCCCACAGATTCCTGTAAGTCAAGGTTTTCTGATTAGAGCTCTGACATTACTGCTTTGGATGGCAAATACATTGACCTTATTTCTGATGGTTAAGTGCTACTCCTGGCACCTGCTATTTTTGAATCCTGCCTTTCCTAGTCAAATGTCATCAGTGTTTTAGGACCTGCATAGGTGTCCTTACTAGAAGTTAAATTCTGAAGCACAGGAATTCTTCTATATTAACATACTTTCCTGTATGTAGCATTTTTTCATATACCTTGGTCTAACACCCTTACAATTCATTCCAGTAGCGTGGTGTGTGTGTGTGTGTGTGTGTGTGTGTGTGTGTGTGTGTGTTGTGTGTAATCTGTTTCTTCCCATAGCTGGAATTGATGGAGGCAGACTCTGTTACTGGTCTAGAGGTAATGACAGTAGACAAGAAGATCTTGAGGGGGATATTCTCCTCAGCTGTGTATTTTGCAAAGTATCCAGGAAGGTCAAGTTGGTTTTTCTTTATGAAAGGGAAGGGAGGGATTTTGTTAGCTTGAGGGTTTAGTGTTCTCATGTAGATCAACAAAAAATACCATTATCCCATACATCACTAACCTTTTTAAACTTTGGTTAAGTTTAACCAATCAGAAATCACCAACTAACTTTTGGGGACATTAGCAAACACAAATTGTCAAATAACCCGTGACTATGGAACTTATACTTTAATCAATCAATAATGAACACTTTCTAAAAGTCTGTATGTTTCCAAGCAGAACTTGCTGTTTCTGTGCAATTCATGAGTTAATGAATAATCACATAAACTGTAAAAAAATAAAATTATTATGGCCTTAATTTCAGTTAAGATGATGCTTAAAAATATTAGTTACTGTTTTATACTTTTTCTCAGTTTAATTCATTGTATTACTAATATTTTGAGGTATCAAAATTTTGACTATACTTTTTTTTCTTGTTTCAGAACTTTTGTTTGTTTATCTATTTATTTTTGTGGCTGGCTCAGCCTGTCCCGAGGGCAGGGCTGGCACAGCATGTGGTGCTGGGGATCGAACCGTGGTCACTGAAGCCGCCCAAGCCTTCCCAAGCAGGTGCTCCAGACCACTGAGCCATCCTGATGGACCTTGATTATACTTTTAGAGATGTGCACTGAGGGCTGGCCAAATAGCTGAGCAGATTAAAGCAGCTGAAAGCAGGCCCAGGGGCCAAGGGTTTAATCCCTGGGCCTGCCGTGCCTGCCCCGCCCCTGGGGTACACTGAGATGGCATTTAAGATGGTTTGGTGGTATGTGCCCATAATTCCAGCTTTTGGGAGGCTGTAAACAGGTGGATCACTACTGTCTCATCTAGTAGTGAGACTCTGAACACCCTGTAGACTCTTCCCTAAAATACACACACACACACACACACACACACACACACACACACACACGAACACACAAAGAGATGTGCACTGAAATGTTACAATGTCTGGGATTTCTTTGGGAGGGTGGATAAAGGAAACAAATTTGATTATGAGTTGATTTTTTCTTTAGGTGAATAATGAATAGATTGGGAATTGTTATACTGTTTTATCTACTTTAGAATATTCTTACTTTTTTTCATGTTAAAATGTTAAATCATTATGTGGTCTTTTGCTGATGAATGATACCAAACTTCATAAGTAAATGTTACTTGTGTTTAATTTTCAAGTCGTATTTGGTATTTTTAGAGCCTAGTAACAATAATAGTCACAAAGACACAGGGCAGAAAGTAAACCATTTCTTTTGGCAAGGAAGCATTTCTTGGCCAAAATGGAGTTTTAAGTAATATCACCTGAAATACTTCTGTTCTAATTTTTCATTAGCTGATTGGAGGATTGGACTTTGGCTGATTTGGTTAGTTTGTATGTATTAGTTACTTTTTGCTAGTTGCTGAGACAAATACCCGACACTCAAAATGAAGGAAGGAAAGGTTTATTTAGCTCACAGTTTGTGGAGGTTTCAGTCCATATTCGGCTGGCCCAAGGCTGAGTGGAACAGAGCAGAGAGCATCCAGTTCATGGCGGTGGAACAGCAACAAAATGGTGGCAGAAGTAGCCAACCAAACAGGGCAGCAGAGAGCAACAGCAACAGCTCGAGCTCCAGTCTGTCTCTCTGTGTCTCTTTATATTACATTCAGGCTCTCCGCTTTAGCTCCCGCCCTAGGCTACACCCATAATCCCAGAAGTACTTCCACCCATAATCCCATCAGTACTAAAACCCATGATCCCAGGGATCATGGATCAAGTCTCAAACTCTAGAAGTCCCTGCCCAATGACTCCATGAGGCTTTGTGGGGACAACTAGACATAAACCATAACATTGTATCGTGACTCAAACTGGAGTCTTGGTTTAAGGTTTTGGTTCTGTTGAGTTTATCAGTGCTTTTTAGGTCACTAAGACTCAGTTGGTCATACTGAGGGACAGCTCAGGAAGCAGAAGAGTATAGTGATAGAAAGTTTAAACTGTAGTGCTGCCTTTTACTGTAAAAATGGAATGATTTATTTCACCACCCTTTTTTCTCATATATAAATTTAGGAAGACAGTAGTTTTTACTGTAAGGAATAAAATAAGTAGTACATATAAAGTGGATAATAATATGATCCATTTTCTAGAGATTTTACAAAGATTAAATGAAAGTTTTATTTTTATCACAATAGCTGTCGTGCTCAATATATATTTGGTAATTTTTTGTTGCTATGTTCATACAGTCAATATAGTTCAGAATTTTGAATTGTAAGGTTTTGGTTGATAAAGTGAGGGAAATAACAGCATGTATAGAAATAAATAAATGGAGAGAGAAAAAGGCAAATAAGGATTTTTAACAATAATATTATTGAAGTATAATTCTCATCCCATGAAGTTCATCTATCAAGTGTATCATACAATGGTTTTATTATGTTCAGAGTTGTGAAACCACCATCATGACATAATTTTAGAATATTTTCATCACCTCCCAAAAAAGTACATGTAGCTATTAAGTCATTTCCTATTTCTCCTTCCCCTTAGCACTATGATTTTCTTTGACTGTTTTCTTGACCTATAATGAATTTTCAGAATTTATCGATGTAGTTGACAAATAAATAGTACTTTATTTCTTTTTAATGCCAATATTAGTTCATTGTTTATATCTTCTTATAGTTTACAGAATACAGTTTCCTAAATCTGTGATTGACATGGAAGATAAAAATTTCAGCTATATTTAGATATGTTGAAGAATTATGTACTTTTCTAAGGAATTATAATTGTAGTCTGAATGATCTGCCAGGAAAAATAATTGCTATATCCATGTATTTAATATGTAGGTGAAGCCGGGCGTGGTGGTGCACGCTTGTAATCCCAGCACTTGGGAGGCAGAGGCAGGAGGATCAGTGCGAGTTCGAGACCAGCCTGGGCTACAAAAGTGAGCTCAAGGCCAGCCTCAACTTCATAGTGAGACTCTGTCTCAAAAAGACAAAAAAAAATATATATATATATGTAGGTGATCTACAATAACAAGCATAGAAGAAAAAAAAAAGAATGAAAGAAAAGTAAGATATAAGGAGAAGGGAAAAGAGTTGAAGGTGATATTTCACAGAAGTAAAAACTTGGGAACATGAAAGATCTCGGATAGTCAAAATAATCTCTTTTTTTATGTATTTGGTACAGTGTCTTAGTTACTTTTTATTACTAGAGGTTTTTTTTTTTTTTGTAGCCCAGGCTGGTCTTGAACTTGCACAGATCCTCCTGCCTCAGCTTCCAGAGTGCTGGGATTACAAGTGTGCACCACCATGCCTGGCTTACATAGCCTAGAAATAAAGCTGTCCTATAAAGTCAACTGATTATCAACAAGATACATTGGAGAAAGGATAGTGTTATGGTGCTGGGAAAACTGGAGACTCCATGCAAGAGAATGAAATTGGGCTCTTACACAGAAAACTCAGCTCTAGATGGATAAAAGACATGATGAGTCCGATGGCCTTATTAATGATGTTTTTTGGATACTACATGAAGAGCTCACACAACAAATACAGAAGCACTAGTGGTACTACATCAAACTAAAAGGATATGTACAGGAAATAATGAACCTGAAATGGCAGGCTATGGATTAGAAGAAAATGCTTGTGCAATATCTATATGTGTGTCTCTATATATCTCTGTCTATCTGCCTATCTGTCTGTATTTGGGAGAAGATTGATATTCAGTAGAACTCCTAGAATTCAATAGCAAAAAAAAAAAAATACCCAAATTATCCCATTAAAAATGGATAAAAGACAAACAGATATTCTTCAAAGAAGACCTAAGAAGTGGTACTCAATCCTATAAAAAATATGCTTGCTATCCTTTATTATCAGGGAATTGCATACCTACCTGTTAAGGAGGTTGTTATCAAGAAAACAATTTAAGTGGTAGGGAGGCTGCAGAGAAAAGGAAACCCTTTCACATGGTTTTGAATAGTATGGAAAATAATACTTGAAATACGGAAAAGAATTATGGGAAGTTTTTCAAAAAATTAAAAATAGAACTATCATATTACCCAGTAGTCAATCCCTTGTCTGAGTCATACCCAAAAGGAAGTCAACCCCTTGTAGGTATCTGCATTGCATTGTAGATATGTTCACTGAAGCATTACAATAGCAAAGATAGGGAAATAGTCTCAGTGTGTGTCAGTGGATGATGTGTAAAGAAATTGTACACATATATAATAGAATAGGATTTACTTTGCAAAGATACTGCCACTTGTAATAACATGGATGAATACAATGTTGAGATACATTAAACAAAAACATTTTATGAGGGCTGGCCAAATAATTCAGTGGATTAAAGCACCTGTAAGCAGGTGCAGGAGCCAGGGTTTGATCCCCAGCCCTGCCCTGCCAGCCCTGCCTCCAGGGCACACTGAGATGCCAGTTGAGACTGGGTGTGGTGGTGAAAGCCTATAATCCCAGCTCTTTGGAGGCTGTAAACAGGCAGATCACTATGAGTCTCATCTATTAGTGAGACCCTGAACACCCTGTAGACACTTCCCTAAAATACAAAAACAAGAAACAAAAACATTTTATGTTCTCATGCAAAATCTAAAAAGGAAAAAAGTCAAATACATACCAACAGTATAATGGGAGGGGAATGAGGAGATGGGATATCAAAGTATATGAAGTTCCTATTATATATGGTGACTATATCTAAAGATCTAATGTATATAGCATGAGGACTAATTAATGCTTAGTATTACATACTGGAAATTTGCTGAGAGTAGATTTTTAGCTGCTTTTGTAACCAGGGAGAAATATAATTAAGTGAAATGATGTCTTCTTCTTCTTCTTCTTCTTCTTCTTCTTCTTCTTCTTCTTCTTCTTCTTCTTCTTCTTCTTCTTCTTCTTCTTCTTCTTCTTCTTCCTCTTCTGCTTCTTTTTCTTCTTCTTCTTCTCCTTGTCCTCCTCCTCCTCCTCCTCCTCCTCGTCCTCGTCCCCCCCCTCCTCCTCCTCCTCCTCTTCTTCTTTTTATTTTTTTGAGATACTGGGGATCAGACCCAGTGCTTTTGCTCTAAGCTACCTCTCCAGACCCTTTTTTAAATTTGATTTTTATTTTGAGACAGGTTCCCACAAAATTGCTGTGTTGTTCAGCCTGAGCTAGAACTCACAATCCTCTTTACTCAGCCTCTCAGAGTGCCAGAATTATAGGTGTGTACTACTGTGCTTGACAGATGGATATTTTAATTTAATTGACTAGTACTTATTTTACCATGTATATGCATATTAAAACTACAAGTTATATACCTTAGTATATACAAAAAGATAATATTTAAGCAGAGATTGATAATTATGTGTTAGGGATGCTACTGCGGAGATACTTCAGGTTGATTCCTTAGCTCAAAAATCGGAGAAACATATTGAATCATACCTTACTTTGTTTGGGAGTGATGATTGTGCCCCTCTTGATCAGTAGTACAAGTGTTTTTCCAAACCTAGTCAACACAGAATAAGTAAAAAAATAAATCTCAGGAATTTAATAAGTCTATATTAAATTATTTTATTTCTATTCACTCAAAACTATGTTTCTTTAACAAAAATGGTATCAGCAGTCAGACATAGTGGTACACACCTGTAATCCTAGCACTTGGCTGGCTGAGGCTATGAGTTCAAGGCCAGTCTGAACTTCATAGCAAAACCCTGTCTCAATAAGGCAAAAAAATTATTTGGGAAGAGCCATAGTGTACTATTCTGATTTCACCTCTTGGGCCATAGTTCTATTCATTTGTTACAGTTCCACTTAGGATACTAGGTGATCAGTGCTATTTGTCCCTTGTTAATATGAATTTCAAAAGAATTATAAAATTTGAACACAACAGTACATTTGGTTTTCAAGTCTTAAGCCTGTGATTTGCTATAGTGTTGATTTACTTCTTGGTGTTTTAACACACTTCACGGCTAATACCCTCTTAACTCATATCAGAATGAACCTGTTTTTAAATTATTCTTTATTTTATAAAGAATTTTTATAAAGACAGGGACTGGGGTGATAGCTCTGTGGCACAAGTGTCTGCCTGGCAAGTGCAAGGTCATGAGTTCAAACCCTGGTCCTGCAAAAAAAAAAAAGTATTTTTATAAAGACAAAAGATTATTCCTAGGTGACATCAAAATAAAAAAGGAATACTGAAGTTTCACCTTGTTAAAGTCCAATATTAAAAGAAGAGTAATAGTGTTTCATCTTGGAGGTTATTAGCATGTATAGAATTCTACTTATGAAGAACATATTACTGTATATGTTTTCATGAAGTATCTTATAGCAAATTAAAATTTTAGAGAGCAAGAGTTAAGCACAGAACTAATCATGCTTAAGAAACTATTGTGTTTTCTTTCCCATAGCAACAAAGAACAGCAACAATAAAACAGTGACTTCCGCTGACAGGTTGAAGTGCTCCTTAATTAGCACAGCATGCCAGGCTCCCCATGCCTTTTGGAAGGCTGGTGTTATAGCCATCATACATGTTTTTTCTTTCCAGAACATGTCTTGCATATTCCTGCTTTTATGTTGTTCTTTTTTTTTTTTTTTTTTTTTAATTTTTTTTTTTTTTTTTTTTTTTTTTTTTTTTTTTTTTTTTTTTTTTTTTTTTAAATTTTTCTATTTTATTTATTTATTTATTTATTTTTTCAGAACCTTTGTTTGTTTATTCACTCATTTTTATGGCCAGCTCAGCCCGCCCCTAGGGCAGGGCTGGAGCAGCATGTGGTGCCGGGGATCGAACCGCAGTCCCTGAAGCCACCCAAGCTTTCCCAAGCAGGCGCTTTAGACCACTGAGTCATCCCGCCGGGCCCTTTTATGTTGTTCTTATGTAGTATTTTACTTTCAGCATTTGTGAATAGGTTCTGTCTTCTGGCAGTGATAACCTTCCTTCTCTGTACTCCATAAAACCTTGTGGGTATGTTTTTTTTATAACATGGTGTGTTCTTTTGGGACTATTTGTTTACCTACCTCTGCTTTCCTAGACTTTACTTTTCTGGAGGGAAGAGACTGCTTTTTGTTGGCACTGTTTGTGATCCATAATAAATATCTGTTGAATAGAAGAGGTAAAGTAAGGAAGTATATAAATTATAAAATACAAAAAACGTTCTATTACAGTTATACTAGATTATTTCACTGAGTTTTACTTTTAATCTAGTACTGTTGAATAACGAATTGAAATTTATAGATACTGGTATTATGAATCAATATGAAGATTAGAGAGTAATGAAAATATATGCCAGCTAGTCTCAGAGACAGTAGGGGAGAGTAAAGAAGAATCTATTGATAGATATAAAGAAATCATAAGTAAGCAAGTTATATACAAGAGCCAGATGTGAAACAGGTAATCATCATGTGATTCTAACACTCCCTTAAAAATGTCTTACACATCCATATGTGTTCATTAGACGTTGCTTTTGTAGAAAGGCATTTGGAGAAAAGTCACAAATGTGGCATTAGGCTGAATTTTGAGTGATAGAGTTAATCATGAAGAGAATGTAATGACATAGACAACTGTATAATTCACTTGAGGTTCTTTTTCTCTCTCTGTCAGCATTGGTTCTGCCTCATTTCCAGCTGTCTGGATTGACATGCCCTTCAGTTGACCTAAATTGTAACCAGACTTAGTTCATTCTAGGCTACGAACAGCTTTTTGGAATTGATCATTTCAGGTTTCAGTCAGTGGTCCTTAAACTTGGATGTATGTCATAATTCCTAAATGTCTTGGCAGAAAATACAAATGACTTAACTCACAAGAATTTCTCAGTATGGACCAAATATCCATAATTTTTAATGTATCAATTAATCAACTTTAATATACAGTTGATTTTGTTGAATACTAGCGTTTGAAACTACTGGCTTGAATCTTTAATATTTCATATATCTCTGAGATCAAATATCAACTTTTCAAGATTCAACTATTCTTAGACTTTTTTTTTATGGGACCAGGGTTTGAACTCATGACCTTGCAGTTGCCAGGCAGGCACTTGTGCCATGGAGCTATTCCCCAGATTTTTCTAACATCTGTCAGTAGATACCTAGAGAGTACCTGTTACAAGTTGAGTTGTATTGCTCCCAAATTCTTACGTTGATTGATTCTAATGTTAGTTTTCTTAGCCTTAGCGCTTGAAAAGGTGACTATATTTGGAGAGTGACTCTTTAAAGTAGTAATTAAGTTAGATTGAACTTATTAGGATTGACTGTAATCCAGTATGACTGGTATCCTTACTTTATAAGAAGACATCAGGAGCTAGAGAGATAGCTCAGTGGCATAAGTGCCTGCCTGGCAAGTATAAAGTCTTGGGTTGATCCCTGGTTAAAAAGAAAATTAAGGGCTGGCAGTATAGCTCAACAGATTTAAGTGCTTGCTTAGGGAACTGCAGGGGCCAGGGTTTGGTTCCTGGCCTGCGCACAGCACCTGTCCCATTCTCCAGCGTGCTGAGCTGGTGATGGAGTCTGGGCATGGTGGCATGTGCCTGTAATCCCAGCACTTGGGAGGTACAAGCAGGAGGATCACTGTGAGTCAGTAGTGAGACCCTGTACAAAAAACAAAGAGTGAAAGAAAGAAAATTAAACTTTGTTAAGCTCAGAGGGAAAACTGTGAAGATACAGAAAGAACATGGCTATCTGCAGCAGGCCAGTAGACCTAAGAAGAAAACTGTCCTTTTCAACATTTTGGCCTACAGATTTTATCCTCTTGAATTAATATGTTTGTGCATTTATTTAAAAATTACTGTTGTTTAAATCATCCAGACTGTAGTACTTTGCTATGGTTCTAACACCTTGCACAGTACTTAGTGCTGGCTTCATGTATGTGGAATGGAAGAAGAAAAGATATATAGGCTCTTACTAAGTAAGAGCCATTCATGAATGTTGCTGTGACATGTCCTCTTTCCTCTTGTTTCTTGGAATTTCTGTCTTGTAACTTTTATTTAGGAGGAATCAGTAGGCACTCTTAATACTTTAATTCTCTCCCTCCCTCCTTCCTTTATTTCTCTCTCTCTTTTTTGCCTGCCTGCCTGCTTGCCTGTCTTTGGTGTTGAACCCAGGGCCTGACACATGGTAAGCATGTAGTCTGCCACTGAACTATATCATCTGCCACCTGCCTGCTTAATTCTAGGCTTACCTAATTTCCACTCCCCTCCATGTACCCTGGATGTGAGTTAAGTCAATTAAATTGAAAATGTGTGGTTATAGATTGACGCTTGGGTAGCATATTGTATTTTATGTAGTTATATGGTACTTTCCATGTGACTACAGTCACCATAATCCTAACAATTACTTTTTTTTTCTAACTGAAAGTAGTAGTAGCTACTTAGAGATAACGTAAAGGTAGAGAGAGAAGTCATTACATAACCTCAGTACCCTTTTATCATTTCTACTGCTTCAATGGAAGTATAGCTGTCATTAAAACTCGACTTTAGGCTTTTGTTTATGGTCAACAAATATTTGTTACCTGAAATAGATGCATTAGTAGGCTAAGAATTTAAATATGCAAAGGTGAATACCGCATACATTTAAAAAAAATTATTTAAGACCTTTATTAGCAGGTGTTTGCAGTTTGTTGACTTTTGGAAAAAATCAAGTTGTAAACTTATTACAAATAAAAATAAAGTTCTTGAAAATCTCAACTTGATTAGATATGAAACAACTTAAAAACTTTTAAAGGTGTATTAAGAAAAACCAGGTTATACATTTCAATAAAATACAAGACATGAACTACTTGTAGCAAGAGACTAAAAGCTAAAGGGACAGAGTGCTTTTTTTTTGGGGGGGGTCTTTTTGAGACAGGGTCTCGCTATGCAGTTGAGGCTGGTCCTGAGCTCACTTTTGTAGCCCAGGCTGGTCTCAAACTCGCACCAATCCTCCTGCCTCAGCCTCCCAAGTGCTGGGATTACAGGCGTGAGCCACCACGCCCGGCTCCAGAGTGACTTTAGATTTAGTGATCTAACTTAGTTTTGAGTCTGGATGATTAACAATAATGAGGAAAACATTGTAGAAATAGCACCTAATTTTCGCTTCAGATCAGCCAATTTAGTTTTTGTGCCTAGGATATTTGATTCTGCTTAGTGCTCTGATGGTCATTATACTAAATAAGACTAGAAAACAGGTTTAGTGGGTTTTAACAGCAATGTGCATAGAAAATGGGAGTTAGTACTCAAACAGGAAAATAAAATTAATACACAGAACATAATGTATTGTTTGCATTTTACGAAAATTAGTATCTCAAAGTGTAATGGAATAAGCAAGATATATATTTTTTTAAGCAAGATATTTTCATTGAACTTAAATACACTTAAAGGTAAGTGGCAAAACCACTCAGCTCGAGTTAGCGTGATCCTGAAGGAGATGAGTTGCCTAGTGGCCTTAGAAGTGCCTGAGGAGAGCCTCTGCAGTACTGTAGTGCTTCCCAACACAGAGGCCACCAGCTATGTGTGGCAATGGTCATTTGAAATATGGCTAGTCTGAATTCATAGTTGTTATAAGTGTAAAAGACACATTGTACTCCAAAAAAATTTAAAAAATCAAATATATGCTTGTTTACTGTACATGATGATTCATTGTGTGGAGTTGATACATCCAGTTAACACACCTTAATTTTTTCTACTTTCCCATTTTCCATCTCTTAATCTCTTGGTTCCTTTCCCTCTTGCAAAGGATCTATCTCCTTGTTTCCTGTTATTTATTTTTATTTTATTTATTGAATTATTTATACTTTAGGCTTCTAATGTTAGGGACAAATGACATTTGAGCTTGTACCACTGGATTTTGAAGGCAGTTTACAAATGAATGTGCTCTTATTTCATTAGTTTTTCTATTGAGTAAATATTATCTTGATAATATTTTAAGTATATTGAGTTAAATACATTATTCAATTCTGTTTATTTTTGCTTCTTTTTAATGTGCCTGTGTTTGTATTTTGCACTGTGCTTCTAATAGTTCTGTTCTAGAAGTGCTATAAATAAGAGATCAGTTCCTATAGGACTTTGTTTTCTATGTTCTCACTGTCAGCCTCATTTCCACATTTGTAGAGGTCCTTTCTCCTAGACACAGGAATGGTGGTATCAGCAGCCCCCTTTTCCATTCCATTTATCTGTCTTAAATAGTTAACTCTTCTTTTCCATATCTGTTTTTCATACAGTAGCCAGAACAATATTCTAAAAACATAAAAGTTTTAGTAGCAAGCCTAGTGGATTTCTGTTGTTCCTGAAATGAAACCTAAATTACTTCCCTTGCTCATATGGTCCTGTTCAGTTTTCCAGTTTTATCTTGAGTTTTTATAGCCCTTCTGTCTCACTGTGCTTACATAGGTCTCCAACTCACACACACTCTTATTTCTGTCTCTGGATTGTCCCTTCATGGAGTGATCTTCTAGTTTTCCCAGTGGTTTATTTTGGCATTTCAGAACCAAAGTCATTTCCTCTTTGTTTTGAACATCCTATAAGGGAACAGCAACTTCTCTTTTACTATAGCTTCACAGTTATTGTTTTATGGATTTTTCCTCTCTTTTCCCCCTCTCATTCTTCCCTCCCTCTCCACCTCTCTCTGCCTCTAACTGAGCTATACTGTAAAGCTTCTGTTTTTTTTTTTTTTTTTTTTTTTTTTTTTTTTTTTTTTTTTTTTTTTTTTTTTTTTTTTTTTTTTTTTTTTTTTTTTTTTTTTTTTTTTTTTTTTTTTTTTTTTTTTTTTTTTTTTTTTTTTTTTTTTTTTTTTTTTTACATGGATTTTCACTTAGTTGTCTGGTTGGGCTTGAATTTGTGATCCCATCTTAGCCTCCTGAGTAGCTGGGGTTACAAGTATGTGCCACTATACTTGACCTCTTGTTTATTGCCTGACTCCTTAAACATATTAGTTTTATGAGTATGTTGACATTTTCTATCTTATTCACTATTCTAATCTCATCACCTGCATAACTGGTAGAATATAGTATATTCCGGCCTTCTTGTTGCTGGCATAAAATAGCAAACAAAAGCCCACAACATAAAGGAGCAGAGGTTTAATTGGGATCATAGTTTCAGAGAGTTCAATCTCTGATGGAGTGGTGCTAGCATTGTGGTCCAAATATGTGACAGAGGAAAGCTGTTCACTTCCTGAAGGCAGGGAAGGAGAGCACAGGAGTAGCACCAGAGGGAATGGTGCCAGGGATCAGATGTGTGTTGACTGTAAGACCTCACTTCAGTGACCCAGTAGACACACCCTAGTTGTGCTTTATTTTTTTGTCTTTTTGAGACAGGGTCTCACTATGCAGTTGAGGCTGACCTTGAGCTCACTTTTGTAGCCCAGGCTGGTCTCGAACTCGCACCAATCCTCCTGCCTCAGCCTCCCCAGTGCTGGGATTACAGGCATGAGCCACCACGCCTGGCTAGGTGTGCTTTATTTACATTCAAGTCAGTCAAATTGACAGGCTTAACTATCACATTAAATACTCATGAAATACTGAATTTGTTGAATGTCCAAATGAAACTTGTTTTACAGATGAAGTGACAGAGAATAATGAAATATGTTTCCTTGCATAGGTGTGAGTTAGTGGAAACAGGTTCCAAACTCTGGCAGTTTGATTGCAAGCCTCCATGGCTAATTACCATGCTATAAGAAGGAAATGCTGTGCTAGGCAGACAGAACATAAATATCTGTTGTAAGAAACAGCGTGATGTAATAGAAAGCACGTAAGTTGGTATCAGAGCTCTGTTGTTACATTTCTGGAATAGTATGAGAAGACCCAACCCATACCATGTAGAGTAAGAGTAGGGATTAGACTATTATCCAGACAATAATTGGGACTGTCCCAGAAGACTTGGGAATAATCCTGGTGTGTGTGTGTGTGTGTGTGTGTGTGTGTGTGTGTGTGTGTGTTGTATGTGGGTTGTGGTGTGTTTGTTATTTGATATCCATGATAGGATTCTGCTATGGTCCTGGAATGGGCTGTAGAGTGTGCCTTTTCTTGAGAGGCCATCACTTGTTCTTGTTTTTTTTTTTTCAAATCCCTTGAAATTTTGCAGTGTATTTCCTAGGACATATTAAATTTGGAATGAAATTGTGGGGACAGCTGGCATCAGCATAATTGCTAAATGTGAAGTCTGACAATGCAGACTGACAGTTGTGAGCATATGATAATTTTTTTTCTACTTTAATAGATGCAAAATCATGGATGGACCAAGTGTAGGGATCCTTTTTTCTCTTGTTAGTATAAATGACTATTCATTCCAAGAATGTTTAGTGTATTCAGTGATCATTCTCTAGCTGTAGTAGGAGCTAAAGTTAAAGGTTATATAGTGTTTGGTTTTCTTTGTATGTTTATAAGAACACACTTGTTTTTTAATTTGTAATGTTTATTTAGAAAAAACCTGGCTTTTTATCTTCTAGCAGTTTTACCAACTCAAAGATAATTTTCCTGTCTGGGGAATAATTATGCATTTAAAAAAATATTTTAGGTAAAAGTCTACAGGGTGTTCAAGGTCTCACTGCTAGATCGGACTCATGGTGATCTGCTTCTTCACAGCCTCTCTAGAGCTGGCATTACAGGTGTGCTACAACATGCCTAGTCTCAATTGCCCTCTCAATGTGCGGTGGTGGGGCAGGGATGAGGGGGACAAGGTAGGCCCCGGGATCGAACTGCAACCCCTGTGCCTGCTTATGGGTTCTTTAATCCACTGAGCTATTTGGCCAGCCCTATACTTTTTTTTTTTTTTTGATGTATTTGATACAGGGTCTAATTATTCAGCTTGGACTCACTGGTAGTGATCCTCCTGTTTACAGCATCCCCAACGCTTGGATTACAGGTGTGCACCACCACACCTGGAATCATAGACAGCTCAGTGGGCCCAGTGATAGGGCTGGTGGGGCATGTGGTACAGGGGATGTAACTGTGGTCCCTGCACTTGAATAATTGTACTTTAAAAAGAAATTGTTTAGAAAGGAAAAAGGGGTAATAGAACATATAGTGTCAAGTAAAATACTGGTTGGAGTTTAGAAATTCAGCATTTCTTTCTGATGAGATCTCAGTTACTCAAGCATTGCACACACATTCATTTGTTGACTATAAATTGAACTTATTTATCATATAAATTAACGACTCAGGAATCAAAGATCAGGATTCTAATCCTGATTCTGCTTCTTGATTACCGTGATTTTTGGCTGAGCAAAAAGTATCCATAATGAATCAGTGTTCCTTTTTGACTTTAAAAGGAGAATAAATTCTCTGCAAGATAAATTCTTGCTCTTCTAAATCTTTTTTAGGATTATGGTGAGGCATGAGAGGGTTCTACATATTATAGCTCTTTAAAAATGTTAAATATTTTCATTGCTGTGTACATGGAACTATATATAGATTTTTTTTTTTTTAAATTGCCATTCTTAGAGCTGGCCAAATAGTTCAGCAGATTAAAGTATCTATAATCAGGTGCAGTGGATGGGGTTTGATCCCTGTGCATGCCATGCCAGCCCTGCCTCTAGGGCATGCTGAAATGCAATTGGGCAATTGAGACTGGGCGTGATGGCTCGAACCTGTAATTCCAGCTCTTGGGAGGCTGTAAACAGGCGGATCACTGTGAGTCTGATCTAGTAGTGAGACTCTGAACATGCTGTAGACCCTTCCCTAAAAACAAAACAAAACAACAACAACAAAAAACACCATCCATAGAAATATAACAAAATTCAATGATATTTTTCCTTTGAACCATATACATGTAATTTACAAAAAAACCTTTACAATTGTTTGTGTCATATCAATAAAATGAATACTATAATTATTTTTCTCAATACATATGATGATATATACTTGAACTTATTTTCAAATCAGAGAAGGATCTATAGTTTGTAACGTTAGACTTTTGGAGGCATCAGACATTTTAATATGTTAGAAAATAAATGTAACATATTAGGTTTCTGTTTGAACATATATACCTCACTGAATTTTTCAGTGGCTATGAGGGAAATGACATTAAAGTAAGATTCAAAAGAATTAAGTTTGAATCTGAACTGCAAAATTGTTAACTCAGGGGCTTTTGAGTTAACTTTTTTTGTTGTTGTTGTTGTCATTGTTGTTGCTACTTATTTGTTGTATGACCTTGGGTAGATTTCTTAATCTTTTGCAATTTTATTTTACTGAATTTAGAAATAAGATGACTAAAGTGCTTACCTCACAGGGTTGCTATAGAATTAAATAAGATAATGTGGATAAAGTACTTAGCAGTGTATTAGTATGACCATCACTGGCATCATCATCATCACTGTGCTAATAATTAGTAATTTTGACCAAATCACTTTATCTCTAAGGCTTTACTAAGTTCTCTTATTTACAAGGAGAACTAAACTAACTTATTTCTATGTAGCTATTATTATTGACTCGGTGCAAGTTTTCACAGCGTGTTTTGTAAATGCCTATGGGATTGTGAGGTGCCACCACCACCATCTTAAGGTCTTTCAAGCTTTGAAATGTTAAGAAAAAAGTGAAGAACTGCTCACGACTTAGCTCTTGGCTCATCTGTCTTGGTTAAAGCCAAAGCTGAGACTGAGGCTAAGAGCAGTGTGACCAGTCCCCTGCCATTGCTTACTTTGACATTTCTCCCTATTTTCTAGTGATGCTTAGCAAGTTATAGGGGTAGGCCAAAATTGGAGAAGCTGAGGAAGGTTGGGACTGAGCTGGGCCTGTCAACTGCTTGTTTTTCTTCCAACCCAGGGCTTAAGGACAAGGCTGAACAATCACAGAAGTTTGACAGATCTGAGTATAAAACATTCATTCACTTGAATACTAGGGATCAAACTTGGGGTCTTGTGCTTGTCAGATAGGTGCTTATGCCACTGAGCTATCTCCTAAGCCCTGGATCCATCTTTTAAAGCCTACTCATTGCTGCTCCCTGGCACAGCTTTGTGTCTTTGGAGGACAGAAAATCCTGTTTGCAGGACAGCAGGCTTAAAAAGTGTCAGAACAGACTAGCACTGCCTCAGTGAGGAACAAGCTGAATTTCTGTTCAGATAGAAACTGATTTGAAGTACAGGGAATAGAAATGTGCCTCATTAAATAAAGGCTTTGGAGGTGGAATTAAGAAGCAAATAAAAGTAACTCTATAGATTTTTAAAGTTGGGATGGTAATATTTATTAGTTGCCCAAACTATAAATATTTTAGAGATCAGACTTACATATAGATACTTGCTAAGAGCTTAATGTACTTAATATTCATATGTTTAAGTTTTCACCTTCCCTTATTTCCATCTACATCTATTCTTTCTCTGTATAACATTCATCTACTTAATTCAATTTTCCACTCTTTTCTATCATTCTCTTTCTCTGTCTCTCTCTGCATCTCTCTTTCTCTGTATTTCTCTCTCTGTATCTCTGTGTATCTGTGTGTCTGTGTGTCTGCCTGTCTGCCTGCCTGCCTGCCTGCCTGCCTGCCTGTCTGTCTATCTGTCTATCTGTCTCTCTCTTGTTCTGGGAATCAAACTTAGGGCATCACACTTTCCAGGCAGGTTCTGTGCCTGCTACATCCTTGGCCCCATCATTCTTGCTAAAAACTGCATTTTGGAAAAATGGTTTGAAAGTTGATTTTCAACTTTTTTTTGATGTAACTTTTATTTTTAAAACTTTAATATCCTGGTTCAGGTTTCCTTTCACTTATCTGTACTTACCTCTTAAGCCTTAGTTCAAAGTTCTGTCTTGAAAGTATCTACTGTTTACAGAGTGGCTCACTCTCATTATTCAAGCACTCATATGGCAGGTAATGAATTTGCTAAATAAGTATTGTGCTACTGTCAAATGTTTAGTACATTGTAAGATTTCATTGTAATAATTTCTGAACATATAGATATTGTTCAACAATTGTGAATGGAAAAGCCTTGAAATTATATGTCTCTATAGAGTGTGATAAAAGCAGTTACACATTTTTACACAGAAATTTAGAAATCTAAGCATATACAAAATTGTAATCTATCAATCCTATGGTATTTTTCCTAGTCTCTTATTCTCATTTAATACCTTTTTTTGTTTTCTTGTAAACCAACCACTTACTTGAGAGAGTATAGCAGTAACTGAAATTACATTAGAAGCAGCGCACATAGAGATTTATTAGAATATCAATGATTGATACATAATACCAATTCCGAGTTAAGTCTAAGGTGTTTGATACTCAGAAAGACAATGATGTTAAGCTCAAGTACCTATGTTATAGAGTAATAATATCACCAAGCTTTTCTTCTGGAAGGTTAAGAATATAAGTTTACAGACTAAAAATTAGACAAAAAGAAGGGATACAAGGATAACCAGTATTTTGGCCCTAGCCCTTCAAGGTCAGTGAGGACTCAGGACATAAGAGAACTTGTGCTGTAATATTTTTTTTTTCCAATTCTTTTATTGTTTAAATTTAACAATGGTTATATTACATATTTTCATCATCGGATCAGTTTAGATTAATACATATAGGTATATAAGATTGATCAAACAACTAAACATTAACCTTTCTAAATCCACATTACTTTTTTTTTTTT
>PVJA010035934.1:0-21448 GCA_004027025.1 Myocastor coypus | reverse complement strand
TTCTGTGCAACATATCCTGTTATGTAGATTAGACTGTATAATGGCCTATAGAGCGTGTTCAAGGAAAAAAATTATAATCCCAAGTAGCCAGTGTACCATAAGTTGAGTACCCCTGTGGCTCCCACCATGAAGCTCCAAATTCTACATGGAAAACCCTTGTCTCAGTGCTTACTAGTTAATTTTTTTTCAAATGTGTGGTTGTATTTTCACTCTGTTGCTAATATCTTTTCAGATGCAAAAAATTTTTCCAGAAGACGATGTCTCAGTTCTTAACTGTTCCAAGTATTTCCTGTGCAGTGTAACTTCTCGTCATGAAATCATTGCCTAGTCTTACGTCTTCACGATGTCCACCTACTTTCTATTCCAGGAGATGTAGTGCTTCTGTTTTAATGTTTAGAACTTTAGCCCATTTTTGAATTTAAATTCATGCATGGTGATACACTTGGGTCCAGTTTTGTTTTGGTTTTCTTGTTGTTGTTGTTGTTGTTGTTTTGTTTTGTTTTGTTTTAATCAGCATGTAGTAAAGGCAGTTTTTCTGGCACCCATTCATAAGGATATCTTTCTTCCAGAAAACATGTTTGGCCCATGGATGAAGATAAGACAACTAAGTGTGTTTTTACTTGAAGCTGAGTCTTTTCATCTTTCCCACTGATCTTCAGCTCATTTTTTTTGGCAATGTCTTGCGGCCTTTTCTCACCATAGCCTTGTAGTACAATTTAAGCTGTGAGATTGTAATAATGTCTCTGGCTTTGAAGTGTTGTCCAGGATCACTTACTTCTGCTATTTTTTTTTTCCTCTGGTTCCATATAAATTATAGGAATGATTTCTCCATCTCTATGAATTATGTTGGTGGTATTTTCCAAGGGATTATGTTGTATTCGCATAACAATTTTGAGGGATGGCCATCTTCAAAACGTTCCTTTGACCTATCTAGGAACAAGCAAATATTCTCATTTTCTGAGATCACTTTTCTAAGATGACTGTAATTTTCAATGAATACATCTTTTACTTCTTTAGTTAGATCGCTTCCTAAGAATTTCATTTTCTGTGATGCTATTGTAGAGTCATTGTTTCTCTAATTCCTCTTCCTGTATCTTTTATTTGTGTACATCAATGCTATTGATTTTGTGTCTCGCTATGCTACTGAATGTGTTGATTAATCCAGTAGGTTCATCATAGACTACTCTGAGTCTTCCACGTAAAGTATTATGGCCTTGGCAAATATTGATAGCTTAACTTCTTCTTTACATTTACTTATTTATTTTATTTACCTCTCTTACCTAATGGCTCTAGCTAATGATTCCTTGTCCTGCACTTGACCTGAGAGCAAAAGAGTTTAATTTTCCTCCATTTAGAATTACATTAGCCATTGAATTTTCATGGATGGCTTTTATCAGATTGAAGTGGATACCTTCTAGTCCCATTTTCTGTAGGACTTTGGACATGAATGAATGTTGCACTTTGTCAAAATGCCTTTAATGCTTCTACGGACATGGTCATGGAGATTTTAGATTTGCGGATATCGAACCAACCTTGCATTCCTGGGGTGCATGCTATGTCGTCATGATGTATAATCTTGATGATTTGTTGTATTCTAGTGGCAAGGATTTTATTAAGGATTTTTGCATCTATGGTCATGAGAGAAATTGGCCTGTGGTTTTCTTTTTAGTTGTGTCTTTCTCTGGTTTTGCTGTCAGTAAAATACTTCTTTCCAAGAATGATTTTTAGAGGATTATTTCCTTTTCACTTTCCTTGAAACATTTGAGGAATATTGGGAATATATCTACTGTAAATTTCTTGTACATTTCAGCAGTGAATCCATTAGGACCTGAATGTTTCTTTGTCCGTAGATATTTCAGTACATTTTTAATTTCATTGGCCATTATAGAGTTTTCGAGAGTTCTTTATTTTATGCATTTTCGGGCGGGGCATACACAGTGTACAAGGTCTCACTGAGTAAATCAGACGTGTACTGTTTCTCAAGTTTTCAGGCTCGCAAAGTGCTGGGATTGCAGGCACACACCACTCCTTTATCATGTGCAAGTATTGTTACCCAAGGAGATTATCCAAGGAGGTCAAGGCAGTTATGCTTTTGTATTTATACAACTGTAACTAGCAACAGTAGTATTGGGTAGTGACATTTAGCAGTTGATAAACTTTTGCAACTAATGTACTTTTATTTTGGACCATAAGAGCAAGCATTATATCTGTGTAGCTAAGCAGATATTAAATTGGGAAATTGTATTTGACTAGGTCCAATAAGTTCTGCTGGTCAGTCCTCCTTTTGTACCTGGGTTCTTCCAAGCAGATTTGTTCACCCCATTTACCGGTTGCCCCCCTTTCAATAAATAGAGAATGGGAAAGGATTCTCTTATAGATCTGTGCGTCGCAAAAGGTCTCAGCTTATTGGCTACACATCTACCAAGTTTGAACATGTCCCCGTGGGCCTGGCTTGGGTGGGTCTGCTCTGCTCCACCTCATGCATCTGCAGCCTGTGGAAAGAGAGCTGTAGTGGACCTCTGGCAAGGCGTTCTACTCCTGCTTTATTTGGGCAAGCCTTGCACCTTTCCCCTCTGCAGGGAGTTCTGATACAACGTTCAACACCAGGCCCGTCTCATGGAGGACGTTCTCACAAGCTCGCAGAAGGACGCACGCACACGCTACGGGCCTCGGCGTCTGTTGGCGTAGGATCAGGAAGACCTTTGTAGGACTCCACATGTGCATCTTTGCTTCCCTGCCTCATTATTCTGAGATGCATCCAATGTAATTTTCAGTAGAGAAGGCTGAGACAGCATCGTTCTTTGAAATCCAGAAATGTGAGAACAGCAGTCTATTTGGTCACAGTCTACAACTAACAAAGGTGATTTCCAAATCCGTGTCAAGGAGTTCTCATATTTTACGTAATTAATGACATGAATTATGTAAAACTTACTTGTGTGGAAATTTCAGTCAACCGTAATCTGCTTTACAAATCTACTTCCCCTACGCTGGAATCCCATGCGGCGACTACTGAGAACGGAAATGTTTGCCAAGGACCTTCACAAGGTTAGTGTTACAAACTCCCAAATGCACAATTCCAGCAGAGCACGGGGTTGTTCCTAAGGGTTGGTCATTGTGACAATTTCTGCAGATAGCTGAGGTGGTAGATGCGTACCGTGGCTTACTGGACTCTTCAGTTTAGTTTTCAAAGACACAGACATTTTATCACGTATTTGATGGTTCAGGCAATACTTCATTGCAATTCCACAAATGTACGCTAAAACATACCCTGTTTTCCTTAAATAAAACACATACTCAATTTTAATATTTATAGTAGTTTAAAGCTATGCAGAAGCCTATCAGAAAACATTAGAGACAAGATTAGGTTGTTCTCATTTCATCGACTCTTGCTGTACTTTATTTGAGTTTGCAAAAGAAAAAAGAAATCTTCACAAGATAGGAAAATTCTAGTAAAATGTATTCAGTTGCATTCAGATATTCAGCTCTTGTTTATTTAAAATTGTAGCATTTCACTGTCTACTGGCAAATATTTTGAATGGCAGGCATCGCGAGTGTTATCACTCTAGTTCATTTATCTTTCATTTTAATGAGATCGATATAAGTTTATCTATTATTAGAATAATCTTTTTAAAATCTTAAACTCTAAGACACCGTAACCCCATGCGCTATTTTCTAAGTGCTCTTTAAATGTGTTCTAAACACAGAGTCACTCCCCATTCAAAACATCAGCGCACGATCTATCGAAGATGGCTTAGTGTTGACCCTGAATGTCTAGGAGAATGACAAGTCTACAGCTTCAGGGGCTTTTTCCAAATTTGCCTTCACAGTCCCTACCCAGTCTTGGTGCAGCATTCACACCTCTGGTGAATTAGTTACACTTCTCTCATTTTTGGGGCTAATAGCCGATTTGCACGTGTAGGGAAGGAAAGTCTTCTTCACCTTAGAGTTAACCGAGGTTCAAGACACTGCAGAAGAGGTTGCGGTACTGCTGTTTCCAGGATGATCCTCTCCACACCTCCAAGAAAGGCCACGATCCCTGGGGGGCGGGGGGGGCGAGGAGGGACATGCTGTGAGCTTAACAGTTCCTCACACTGCTGGCCCAGCGCGTCAAGCCCGAACCTGCTCCACTGGCACCGTCCATCAAGGCGGGTTCTTCAGAGCTCCACAATGTACGTGAGGCTCTGGGGCAGGCATCTACCTACAAACCATAACTCTACAGGCCTGGACCTCCAAACGCTATCGGACATCTCCTTGTCCCAGACGCATTTTAGGCCCTCTCTAATTGTTGCCCCAGTCCCAACTCTTTTGGCACCGCTGGCACGTCCCACTCCCCAAGTCTTCTAGAAGATGCAAGGCAAACTCTCAACTGTGAGCCCCTATATAAGTGAAAATTTTAATACAGCCAACATTTACAGGCACGAGATAAACATTGCCATTCCAAAAAGAATACAGAGAAGAAGACAAACTATTGGAGCCGTATTAAGTTTAAAATGCATCAAGGCAACCAGTAAGTCCGATAGTTCCGTGTGGTATGTCAGAAGCCATCTGCGGCAAACTGGGAGCACCGTGTAGGTCTGCGTGGATGACACTCATGGCGGTAGGTCTCATGGACTCCCCCTTGCGCTGGCTTTGCTCCCTCCTTGCAGTTTCCTCAGATGGTCCTTATTCCCTGGTTTTTCCAAACTTCTGAGGTTTCCTTGGAATGCGATTCTCACAAATGAGTGTTTTCTTATACAGCTCTTGCTTTGACTTGCCCTTGATCACCCTGCTTAAAAAAAAAAATGTTTCATTACAATGCATGAAACACAGAGCTAGACTGGTGAGATGAGCTGTAGGAGGCTTGCATCAATAGCCTCCAACACTGCAAGCTTCACTGGTGGCCCAGTGCAATTGCAGAACATTGGACTGTGTATGCATCTGCTTCCTCTTAGTTCAAAGAAAAGAATTTTCTTTTCTTTTCTTTTTTTTCTTAGCAACATCAATAGGGAGGTGGGTCATGCCCACACACTGTGCTCTGTAGAACTATCGTGAGGACAATATGCAAGGTGTCAACTTTTAAAAAAAAGAAAAGGGAAAAGAAAAAAAAAAGTAATGTTTAGTGAAAGTGTTAATATTTAATTGTTTGATCAATCTTATATACCTATATGTACTCATCTGAACTGATCTGATGATGAAAACATGTAATATAACCATTGTTAAATTTAAATGATAAAAGTATTAAATCATGAAAAAGTAAATAAATAAATAATGAAGTCCCCTATCAAGGGTGCAGTGCCTGCCCTCCGAGGCTTTCTCCTTAAATGGAGGAGGAAGCCTTCTTAAACTCAGAATGCCTGCGTTTTTCCTGCACTTGAGCACAATGCCCCTTGGATGCTGTCAAGGGCTGATGCCAGCGGGAGCAGCAGCCAGGCTTCCCTCTCTCTGAGCTGTAGAGGTCGACTGCCTGTATTGCTGAGCACTCTGAGTCCTGGTTCTGAGAAAGGAATTCTCTATGCAGGTGCCATCTGTGACCGGGTGCTGTCGCCGCGTGCATTGTCGAACCCGGTGGGGCTGACATGTCCACCGTGCCACATGGGAGTCTGGGGCTATCTCCTCCCCGCAAAGCCCCTCAGCATGGGTATTGTAAAGCTGCCAAGGGCCAGAACCTGCCACCTCCGGTGATGCCCCGAGGACATCTTTTGTTCTCTCTGGCTCCTCCCAGCACTGGAGTCGGGGCAGCTACACCTTTGCAGTCCACGGTCTCCCTAGTGCTTTCATTCTGGTCAAATTCGCAGCATTCTGCTGGCCGTTTTGTTCTTCATTCTCAACACACGTTTATCAAAAAGCCTGCAGCCATGTCTCAACATGTGGCTGCCCTGACATTTCCTCTGAAAAGTTAACCATTCCTCCATGTTTAATCTCAGTCTCTCGCAAAGTCTCCAGACATGGCCAAAATGTAGACCAACTTTCTGTCAAGCCAAACCATAAATTGTTTGGAGTCCAACAACCAATGCAGTCCTTCTTCCCAGTGCAAACCTCCACAGCCTGCTCTTCCCAGGAAGGCTTCCTGTCAACATGCTGCTCTGGGCTCTGATCAGAATCCCCCAAGCAGGTCAGACCAAGCTCTTGACGCGCTTTGCTTGGAGGTGACGTCTCTGAACTTTTGCTCTAAGCCATTCCTAAAGCTTGAAACCCACACTGCAAGGCCTAGCCAAAGCAATGACCCCACTCCTGTGGTATCAAATTCCACATAACTTACTCTTCCGTCATTGCTGGGAGAATTACCCATCACACAACCTTAGGAAAGCAGACGTTTACCTAGCTCACAGTTCCTGGAGGTGTCAACACACGGCAGGAGAGCCTGGGGTTCTCCCAGATCCAGCATGAGCCTCTCCATGCCTCCAGTGGAGGCCAGCAAGTCTAGGCTGGATCAAGAGGCAGGTGCTTTCACTCTAACGATTCTGCACCTCGCTGGCTCCGCCCCTCTAGCCCCCCTCCGCTCCTTTGGCCCCGCCCCTCGAGAGGTATGACTGACAGCTACACAATTTACCTGAGGCATTGGAAGGAAACCATCACATCTGGTGATAAAGACGAAGGTTTTCCAAAGAACTGCACGTGCGCCGAGGTCGGAGCGGCCCAGACAGCCAAGCAGTCAGCCGCTGGAAGTCTGTGTTACGAAGCCCAATGGGCCTGCTCACTCCTGCGAGTCGGAATCTTGGGTGCCGCCTTCTGCCTGAGGTGCCACGCAAGCAAATGGTGGTCAAACTCAATGCATCCTTTCCATTCCAACGACAGGAAGTGCTACACACTTCATTTGTACATCACCTTAAAGCTACGTAGTCTGAAGCACACTAGCGCCGCACTTATAGAAGATTGGCGCTCTGACTTAGGTATGTACTTTGGATCATAACTATTTTGTAGCGCATTCTCTATATGCTAGTAGATAGTCTCATTTAGAAAAGGGATTTTTGTGCAGAGGTATGTGTATTTTTTTATTATTATTACCAGCTCTGTAGATGTTTGTGAAGCCCATTTGCAAAGTTTTGCTTTCAGGATGATTTTGTTGCCCTGGATCTTTTTTCCGATATGAGGTTCACAGGCTCAGAGCTTTTAATTGGCTTTGAGAGAGAGGCTTGAGCTCCATACTGTACCAAATCAAATCAATGCAAACCTGCTTGCTAGAAGCTAGTTCAATTATAAAAGAATTTCATTAACCAGTTATAAAAGGGCTGGCTTAACATAATCACTATAGGACCCCAAGGTCATCAGGAGGGATTCCTTTTGTACAATGATCTGAACATTTATATTAAGGCATTTTCTAAGGAATTTGATCAATCTTATATACCTGTATCTATTAATCTAAACTGGTCTGATGAAGAAAATATGTAATATAACCATTGTTAAATTTAAACAATAAAAATATTGAATTATGACAAAAAATAAAAAATAAATAAAATTGACTGCATGCAAAAAAAAAAAAAAAAAAGACATTTTCTTTTGTTTTTTTTTTTTTTGTCTTTTTGAGACAGGGTCTTGCTATGCAGTTTGAGGCTGACCTTAAGCTCACTTTTGTAGCCCAGGCTGGTCTCGAACTCACACCAATCCTCCTGCCTCAGCCTCCCGAGTGCTGGGATTACAGGCGTGAGCCACCACGCCCGGCCAAAAAAAGACATTTTCTAAGGGAGAAAGAAGCTGGAAATAATTTTTTGCTCTTTATGCAGTTCAGCGTGGGAACAGACATCAAACAGACTTCTTTTCCCAAACAGCAAGGACCTCAGGGAGCAACTGTGTGTTTAAAAGTTCATGAATGTACGTGCATTGACTCGTCGCCATGGACACGCGCTCGCTGCCTTGTCTAAATCCACACGGGATCGTAGCCGCACAAAGGTGAAGACCTCTGCAGCATTGAACGCCATTGCTTGCTTGTACAGAAGAGCAAACTGACAGCCTGAGACCATAAATGGCAACCTGGGGGCAGCCATCTGCTTGGAGGGCTGGCTCCCCTCTCCCTTGCTCCCCACTGGGGGCTCCCCTCACCCCTTCCCAGCAGGTGGCCAGAGGCTGGGCAGGAAGCTGCTCCCTGGGAAGGGCTTTCTGTATACCAGGAAGCCTTTCAACCTGCTTCAGCAGGAGGAACCCGGAGCATATTCGAATGAAGAAAACGCACCAGGCTCCAAACAACTAATGCTGCACTAGGCCACCCGCAAGGTGCACTGGAGAAAGCATGGCTACAGAAATAAAAATATAAAAATAAAAAAAATTAAAAAGTCACCGTGAAAAGGCACCTTTCTGTAAGTACCTCAGAACCTAGTGCCCCTACAATACTCATCTCCCCTTTGAACAGGTATCTCAGGGTTCTTTCTGCTTTCGGAAGTGTTTCTGGAAGTCCTCTTCTAGGAGTGGCTTTAGCCATGTGTTCTGAATCTGCTGGAAACCTTGGGCATTTGTGGTCATTGTGACTTTAGGGGGAAACCCGAGATGCCATGGTTTGCCTGTTCTAGGGCAGGAAGGCAGCAACTAATTTTTTTTTTTTAACAGAAACTACTATGACTGATTGATTAATGAAGGCTGACCAAAATTATGCTGAATGTTTAAATTAAAAAAATTTTATTATAGTAAAAAGATCCATTAACATAACAGCACAATTTGTGATAGCCAAATCCTGGAAACAACCAAGATGCCCATCATCTGAAACACGGTTGAAAAAGATGTGGTATTTTCATAAAATGGAATATTACTCAGCCATAAGGAATGATAAACTAGAAGACTTCATGTATAGATGGATGTCTTGAACATATACTCATAAGTGAAATAAACCAGACCTAGATATGCAGATATCACATACTCTCCCTAGTGTAAGGAATCTAAACAAGAAATAGTTAAATAAATAAATTTTTGGCGGTACCAGGAACCAATGTCAAGACCTTCTGTTTCCTGTATCCTCAGCCCCTATAATTGTTTCTTAGAAGAGTGACTTAAATACAAAATTCATTTGGAAGAGAAAAAAAAAATTTAATGATTACTGGAAAATATTAATGTTTAATTGTTTGATCAGTCTTACATACCTATGGCTGTTGATCTAAACTGATTTGATGATAAAAACGTACAATGCAGTCATTGTTAAATTTTTCTTGTTTTGAAATTCTACACTATATGTACTCTTACCTGTGACTGTTTTTTTTCTATCTTTGTTTCTGCTATTTTTACTCTTTAAAATAAAATTAAATCTGTTAAAAAATAAAAATAAAATAATAAAATTGCCAAATGCTTCTCACGACGGCATATTGGGTACCCACATGAAAACTGTAATGGGACTTTTTTACTTTTTGTCATATTTACTGCTTGATAATTGGACCGTGCATTCCGCAGTCCTTGCAAGAGTCGGACATTCAATTCATTTTTGAAAAATCCATTTTTAAGTGTTTATTTGTATTTTGCCCTGACTTTCGCTGTTACTATGGCGTTCAGGCTCACTATTCAGGCACCTGTGTAATATATGTGGCTCATTCCACTGAATCAAAGAAACTATAGAAAACTCCTAGTGAGGCGGAGCACTGTATTAAAAGTTGAGATTTTCAGGCGTAGAGATGGAAGGATGGCGTGTGTGCTCTCGCTCTGTAGCCTGGGCACGACTGAAGTACGCATGCGGTGATTTTCTTTGTCCACGGTAACTTGCTCTCAGATAGATGCATACAGACTAAGAAATCCACTCCTCACAGAGATCGTAAATGTTTCACGAAATGCTCGATATTTAAAATGCATCACAAGGGAACCAGGTACTTGGTTTTAGTTGAGGCCAAATTTTCTTACTTTGTATGAAGCGCAAATTGTACTTTGTCAAGTGCATGAACAGCCATGATCGCATGCCAGATAGTATGGACTGCTCTGAACTTCCTTGACTTCCACTATCTTTTACTACCTTCAATGTTACGAAGATCTTTCTTATCTAAAAATTATGAACAGATAGCACAGTGGGGCTCTGTGTAGCCATGACAGTAATTTTATAATTGCTTTGTCCTTACTGGCACAGGAAGAAATTCCAGGCTTTGTTGATAAAAAGATCACATTTTCGTAAGATCTATACTTATACAGAATTCAGTGGTTTCACAGATTCACACATAAACTACAGAAGTGTAAAGCACATTTTGATAGGGAAACCGACCAAGTTCAGTGGGCAACTCTAGGTATATCTCGCTGCACTGAATTTTTTGGGTGCAGAAACAAAAATATTGACTTGCATAAAAATCTCTACTACTGAAGTATAGTTGAAAGTATGTGGTTTGTATATACCTGTATATTTACATTTAATGTTTCCAGATAATATACCATGAGAATTGTGCACGCATGCGCACACACACACACACACACACACACAGACACTCACACACACACACACACACACACACGTGCCTTGCACCTGTATGCAGCCAGGATTTCCAGTCAGCTGTTCCCAGCCTTGCTGAATGAAAGCATTTTGTCCTGTGCAGTGTTACCTATTCCTACATGCATTCATTGGACATTGATGTTTTTTTCTTCTGACCAGTGTCTTTATTTTGCTAGATTCCGTGTCATATTTTTCCCTTTTTAGCCATATTTTATTAGTCTACATAAGTTGAACCCTTTAGATTCTCCACATCAACCCATACAAAGTTGGATTCATTACGACTTGTCTTGTTCAGATTTGTTTTCATGACCCCCCCCCCTCGGCACGAGGGATTGAACTCAGAACGTTCTGCTTGCCAGGCAAGCACTTGTGCCACTGAGCTATCTCCCAGGCCCTGTTTTCACGATCTAACTGTAGCTTGAGTCATGGCAGCGGGCCGTTATGCCCATGTTTGATGATCTCCTGTAAGAAAACCCTGCCTTCTCCCATAAGCTTTGCCGTGTACTAATAAAATTCCTCCTGTGAGTTTCCCCATGAGGTCAGATGGACCAGTTGCCCTGTCCTGAATCCTGAGAGCTTAATTCCCTCATGACGTAGTTCCGTTTCTCTTCCCTACCAGTCCTACACCCAGGAATTCAGCAATTGCTCTTAAACCTGCACATCTCCTTTTGTACTGCCGATCAATTTTGAATGGCTGAGGGTAGTAGTTAGTAATTCTCGCAGATGCATACAGGTTTTCACATGGTATCAATTTATTCAATCCACTGAGATTAAGAAATAACAAGTAGCATGAAGATAGGGAGAGAGGAGAGTCCAGAAAACAGGTTCCTGACTACCCAAGACAGAACAGGACGTGATTGAGAAGACGTGATTGATCTTCATATTGGCGATTCCTGTGCATCCAAATGGATGGCCTGGGAAACAGTTCATCTACATTGCCATCTGTGAACACACCAAACGAGGAAAAAAACCAGTGACAGCAGTGTATGTGCAAGGGCACAAATATAGTGACGTTGATGAGCAGGGGTAAGTGTGTGGCACAGCAGCGAACCCAAGGCCTGCTTAGGTCTTCCTGTTGCACGCAGCTGGGCCGCTGCTCTAGGGAGCACTTCGTGTGGCAAGCCCCAGAGTCCTATTTCTAGGACTCTGGGCCCTAAGTACCTTTCCTATTGTGCAGGTATCCATGCATGTTACCACCTCATGTACCTGAGACTCTAAGGTTGTGTCATAAATAAATTGTACATGATCCTGTAGATTTTTGAAAGATATTGGCCCTGCCGTATTCTTTGTACTGCTTTTGAGACTGAGCCGGCTGCATCTTATTTCACTGAGGTAACATGTCTACCTTGCAGAACATTTAACACCTGTCCACAGAAAACAAAAGTCTTGACTTATCCTCACGGTTCGTCTAGTCTTCCAGAAAATTACACACAAACCATGAGTAGAGTTGTGTATCAAGGAAACACTATTTATCTGTAATGCATGTCTGATGCCGTATAGAAACAAACGTGTGCACATATACATTAGTAAACATTAAATATATCATGTCTCCACTTACCCAGTCTTCCTTACGGTGGGCAGATGTCTGTGAAGAACCATGAAGGACACAGAGAGAGAAGACAAGCAACGACACTGAAGTTATTTGTGAGATCTAAAGGTTTGCAGCAGGGATTTCACTAGAGCGCACCGCGTGCAACAGAACTTGTGCACCAGGGATTGTACCGACTGAATGTGCATTCCCGACGTATGCTAGTGTCGGGAAACCCCAGGGTGTGACTTTACCTGTAACAGGGACATACACTCTGTTTTCCCCTGCGATGCCTTCCTTCTCCACATATTCAGCAAATTCGGCCTTTTCTGCCTCTGTCAGAGCGGTTCTTTTTCCTGGATTTTATGGAAGAGAGAGCAGGACACATGTGGCCGAGCATGCTGAGTAGTGTCCGTGGCACTCCGTGGGCCATGCGGCGCTCCCCTCCGCTTGGGAGTCCCAGGACCTCCCTGACCCCCTCCTTCCCAACACGTCAATCTTAAGTGGCTCAGGTGGCAGTACAACTCGGAACATCACAACGCTTTTTGCTTCCTAGGACACCAAAAGAGAACAGTCTTCATTCACGCACTGGACCCCGGACCATACAACAATGTATGCAATCTCTAAACGCGACCAGCCTGTTGACAATTCTGCCCAAAATTCTGAACCTCTCAAGCCAGTACGTCCCTAGATTGTCTGTACAACTCATTAGCATCAATGTGGTATGGTGGGAGAAGGATTTCTAGATATCCAGTAAAAATAAACACTGCCACTCGACTCCCGGCAGGCACACTGACATTAACATGGACCGCCTCTTTCATGGTGGTGCTCAAGGATTCTCTGTTGTACTACTGAGGAACTAATTTACTCTCAGCCTGCAGCAAGGCAGTGTACCCAGCACCTATGGGAGTGCCCGTGCTCAGACTGACAAAAATACGAAGGTCATTGTCTTTGAGAAGCAAATTCCTAGGTGCTGTTTTATTTCTTTTATGCCACTTGATTTAATTTTTAAAGAGAGCTACAAACAAAGTAGGGAAAAGGCTTAGAAATGTCACAGAATTTCTCTCGATTAAATAATAGGAATTCCACAACGGTTTTTATATTGCTTAAGGTCCTCAAGTGATTAGTTGTTAGCATGAGATGTAACCCTGTCACATTGGTTCTGAAAGTTATCTCCGGCCACTGAAGTTTCATAGGCTTTTTCACTCCTTTTTGGAGTGATCAGAAAGTTCACATTTTCTCAGTCTTTGATTCATGGTGAAATATTGGGAAATCAAAGCTACACTGCAGATAGGCTAAGCCCTGTGTCTACTGCGCCACTTCCGCCGCTCAGCTGTATTTTCTAGCATGCGCCTTGACGGGGCAAAGACTCCAGTCACGCCAGGAAAGATGCCTGTATTTGCCTTCCAGACCATCTTGTACTGCAGACGACTTAGGAAGTTTGGGAAGCATTTATATTTACGCCCTAGAAAATTTATACTTTCGTGTAGACTCCTTGCTTCCCTGGTACCTTCGCCATACATTGCGTTCATGGATATTTATTCCCAGGCTAGGGCAAATATGTAATGATGTTCAAGGTCCTTCTCAAGCACAGCACATGCTTTCTATATGTGTGTTGGTCCTCTCGGCAGAGAAAACGGTCCTACACTTACCTGCCACCAACAATAACCTGGTTTCTACTCCTTTCTCGTCTATATTGCGGTTCGAAAATCTTATGAGGTCCCCTTTCACATCAAGAATGCGGAAGTAGTTATCCCCGAAGTCTGCAAATGACAAGGCAAAACGGAAACCTTCTGAGGCTCACGTGCTCCCACGTTATCTCGCGTGACTGCTTCCCAAGTCCCTAGCACGGTTATTCCTGCCAGAATAATCGATTGTGCAAAGCTTCGTGGAACATGCCAGAACCAGCTGGGCCACCCTCATGGGGTGACCCGAGCACCCCACCACCTATGCCAGGCTGCGGAATTGTGCTGGCCTTATGATCGGTAAATATTTGCTGATTGCGTCATGCCGGGTCATGACGCAATCATGGCGCACCCACGAATGGTGGCCGCGAGGTGACAAGTGCGTAATTCCTTATGAGCAAGTCTGCCTCATGTAGTAAGCTGCCAGGTATTTCACTACGGTGCCTTTAAGCGCGGCAAGAATTTTATAATGTTTCCATGTACGCTCCTTAAACTATTTCATGCTAAACATAAACTTAACAAGACCCATCAAATGCTGGCCAGGTAAGGAGTAACATCATAAACTAATTCATGTAGATACACTGCTTGTATTTAGACAAATAAAGTTTTTGTAGCTCAAGCTGTGGAAAGCCGAGCCAGCCAGAAATTTCATCAGATGAAATTCTCTGTATCAGAGCTGGCCAGATAGCTCGGCTGGGACCAGATCCTGGTTAGTAAGAGTGCAGGCGACTTGCTGGCATCCGCTAGAAACTGTTCAAAGCCAGGCTCCATGGGCAGGGTCTTGGGAGCCGGGACCTGCGGAATGCTGGGCCCAGAATGGCGTACATCTCTAGGAAAAGATTAGGATGATTCGGGCAGGGATTCGTTCCGATCTATCTCGTCTTTTGGAGTACTCCTATGCGTGCAACCCACACAGTGTTTCTTCAACATAATCCCCATATACTGTGTGAGGCATCTTCGAAGGCCATTTGTTAGTTTTTAAGATGCAGGAATCTGTGGTTGACGAGAGAGCGTCACTATCTGTTCTGAGCTTGCTTTCTCAATTACTAGGGGAAACGCTTACAGACCGCAGACATCCACACATGTGGGTCCTGAGGAAAAAGCCTGGCAAAGGGTGTCCCATTGTGATCTATAGGTCAACATATTTAAGTGAACACTTTCATGCTAACGTGGGGCGCTCCTTGTACCTGCTCTGTCCTCAAGGCCTGCAGGAGAAGTTACATGTGACTCGATTTGCTGTTACACCTGATTTGAAAGGATCAAATCACAGCTGGAGACAGGGCTGGGCAGTCTAAAGTATCTGCTCAGGCAAGATCAGGCAAGGGTAGGGGCGCACTTGAGTCACCTAAACCACATCCTCCGACAGCCCCACCGCTAGGACAGGCGGAGCTTGCCATAACATAAGAAAGGAAAAGTAAAGAAAAACACATACGAGAAATGATCAAATGAAACGGTAATGATGTTTGCCTCAGCCCTAAGAAAACAGTTTGCTTTCCGTGAAAAATTATTCGGCGTTAGTTACTGTCTGACAAATAAATCTTTGAAGCAATGGAATCTCATGGATATCAAGTGTGACTGGCCAAAGCCCAATGATTTTAGTTTTTCGACAAAGGTGCCAGGTTAGGTACTTACATTTTGCATAATAATCACCATTTTCTTGTTTTATTGCTTCGATATTATATTCTGTGCAGACGCCATTCTTACTGAAAAAAAAAAATAAACAAAGATGTATTTCATATTTCTCAAGATCACTGTCCCTCTTCTTCAAAACGTATAAATATATGTTTTTGGTTTTGTTTTTGTTTTTGTTTTGTCTTTTTGAGACAGGGTCTCACTGTACAGTTCAGGCTGGCCTTGAGCTCAGTTTTGTAGCCCAGGCTGCTCTCGAACTCTCACCGATCCTCCCGCCTCAGCCTCCCGAGTGCTGGGATTACAGGCGTGCGCCACCACGCCCGGCTCAAAAAGTATAAATATATGCTGCACTAGACATGCTGAAATTCATGCTCAACTTTCAGGTCTTCACCTCATTGGGGCTTCACTCTGCTATGGAGCAGCTGCGCTGGGTCTATGTCTCCTTGGGCGGAGGCTTCCTTAGAGCTCTCCTGCCTGGGAAGCCCACAGAGCAGTATCGCCCTGATAGTCCCGTGTGTCCCAACCACATAAGCACCACCAGACACTTGTTCACATCTTTTCATTTGGCCATAGAGGGTTTCCTGGTGCACGATATTGGGGGAAAAAAAGAAAGCAAGAAAAGACAAAGAAAACGAAAAGACCAGGGTGTTGTCCCTGCACTCTGGGATGTAAAAATTCTGCTGTTGCTCTGTCTCCTCGTATCACCTCCCTTTGACAGGGAAATATTGTTAGGTGGACAATTGCTACACTCTTCCCAGTCATGTGCCACTGACCACTGTTCAGATATAATAAGTTACAGATCACCAAAGACAGACTGACATTTCTGGGGTGACGGATATTCCAGGGGAACCACATGTTTTGAAAAGCCGTCTCTGTCTCCGCACGTGTTGTCAACTCATGACGCCTGCACTGTCACCCAGGCAGGAGACATTTTGGGCAACTTCCTTTCTTCAGCACTGTTTCTTTTCATGGTGGGCCCTAGAGGTGGCGACAGCACTTACTGGATGACTTCGCTCTTATGTTGGGGTGAAGTTCGGCTTACCTGCTAAAAAATCTGACTGTCAGGGTGGCGCAGGCTGGCCCATCCGTGCAGTGCAGGGAGCGGAGGAGGGTGCTAAGCTCGCCATTCCTGTCGACCTTCTTCTTATTTGTTGCCGCCACGAGAATGCTCCGCCAGTCTCCTTCGACCTACAGAGGAAAGGCGTCATCGGAGAGCGGGGTGGCTGGGCTCCCTTCTAAATCTATAATCATCAGCCTCATTCCCAATTCACTGGCAAAGCAAACGAGGTAAGTCATGAGCCACCACTCCAGCCAGACGTGGGGATTAGGATTAGGGTTGGGGCTGAGACTGTTCGCATGCAAAGACGAAATGGAAAGCCTTGGAAGGCTTTCACCCTGTTCTAGGAATGCAAGCGTACGCTAAAAAATGCTGGCTCATTTGGCTCAGTGACAGAAATGAAGGTGGGACAGAAAGATATAGATAGGTAGACTGAGAGAGAGAGGGCGAGACACAGAGAGAGAGACACAGAGAGACGGGGGGGAGACACAGAGAGACAGAGAGAGAGAGAGGCAGAGACAGACAGAGAGACAAAAAGAGAGAGAGAGCAAGAGACAGAGACAGAGCAAGAGACAGAGAGACAGACACCAGGCCTGGCGGCACACGTCTGTAATCCCAGCACTTGAGAGGCTGAGGCGGGAGGATTGGTGCGAGTTCCAGACCAGCCTGGACTACAAAAGTGAGCTCAACACCAGCCTGAACTGCATAGTGAGAGCCTTTCTCAAAAAGACAAAATTAAAAAGGAGAGAGGCAGAGAGAGAGAGACAGACAGACAGACAGACACAGAGATAGACAGAAAGACAGAGAGACAGACAAAGAGAGACAGACAGAGAGAGAGAGAGAGACAGAGAGACAGAGAGAGAGAGAGAATTTAAGGTCATTGTATAAAGGAAGCTTATCCCCAGTACCTGAGACTGAGGACTTGGTGCAGCACACACCAGCCCCAAAGTGACAGCCAGCAGGATGATCTGCATCTTGGCGAAGGTTGTTTTCCTTTGGAACAGAAGATCACAAGTCAGAGGCTCTGAAGGGCGTCTGAAGGGATGCCTCCTTTATAGTCCTGCTCCCCTGGCGTGATCCTTAACGTACCAGGAGTTCAACCCTGACCTGCAGCTCCAAATCTCCCCCATGCCCGCCTTGGCAGTCATGGCCGTTGGCGGGCTATCTTAGTGAAGAGATAAGCATCACAACATGGTTCACTGCCCCGGAATAAGGGACGGCCTCTGCCATGACAGGTGACACAATCTACTGGTGACATTTCATCACTTGAAGTATGTTATCTTCTATTTCAATTACTGATCCTGAACAGGAATCCAAAACAGGTCCCTACCACTCACGTATGCATATACTCTTAGTTATTGCAATTAAAACTGGTGGCTTCTGTTTTGGAAACACAGGAAAAAGTAAATTTTAAAAAGATGCATTTATATGGAAATTCTACTTCATTTCCTGGCTGTCTGGAATATATTTGAACAAGTGAAGGTGCTATGTACCTGTACCTGAAAGGTCTAAAAATCATATAAAGTGTGGGCCCGACGATGTACTCAGACGTCTTAAGTGTCTATTGTGCAAGCAGAGGCAAGCTGATTTGTATCATGGTTGGAGCAGCCACCAGTATCACCAGCAGGGGAGAAGGGCTCCTTTGTGCCCACAGCCTCTCCAGCATTTGTTATTGGTTGACTTCTTGATGATGGCTGTTCTTTCTGGGAGTAAATGGTACCTCTGTGTGGTTCTAATTTGAATCTCTTGAAGGACCGAGGATGTTGAACATTTTTTCACATATTTATTTGCCATTTGTATCTCTTCATTTGTGAAGTGTATATTCATCTCGGATGCTCATTTTTCAATTGGGTCTCTGAATCTCCCACACCTGATTTTTTAAATTCTTTATATGTTCTACATGGAGTCCTTTGTCCCAAGGACACTGTGCTATAATTGTTTCCTATCTTGTGGTTTTTCTTTTTACTCTGTTGATTTTTGACTTGCAGTCACTTTTCAAAAAGATGAGATCTCAGTTGTCGATTCTTTGAAGTATTTCCCAGGTAGAAGCTGTTGTTTCTAGAGTTTCTAATCTATTCCACTGATCCTCGGGTCTGTTTTTATGTTAGTGCCATGTTGATTTTATCATAGTAGCTTTGTACTATAGTTTCAAGTCAGGGACTCTCGTGCTGTCTTCTTTTCCTTTCTTACCCAGCATTTTTTTTTTTTTGCCATTGGAGGTCTCTTCTCATTCCAGATGAATTTTAGGAACTAGAATTTTAGGAATTTTTTCTAGATCTGTGAGGTATACTAATTGTATTTTAGTTGGGATTGTATCAAATCTGTATAAAAATTTTGGGAGTATGGCCATTTCCCAAATGTTAGCTCTTCTTCTCTAGGGGCAAAGAATATCTTTCCATTTTCAGAGATCCTCTTTAATTTCTTTTTTTTTTTCAAAGTGTAGCCTAACTGGCATTTCAAGAAACAGACTGTAACAAGCAGGGCCCAGGGACAGCTGTGGTCCGTTGCTGTGAACAGGTTTCTTATGTTAATTGCATATCCTGTCTTTTTATTGACTGATCGATGTCACATTATTATGATCTTTTGTATCACCTAGTAGTTTCCAGAGTTATACCTCAGGGTCCTTTTGTGTTTTACAGAAAAATGTCAGGCAACCCACTCGGGCCCCTTCTGTCCGTCTCTTGACAGAAGCCTTCTTTTCCCTAATTAATTTATTCTACTTTCAACCTCCATTGTTCTTAAAAGTCATTCTTCCATTTTAGAGATCATAAACTCATCCTAGGTGTGCTTTACATTAGGACTTTCATTTCCCCATATCATTTTGAGTTCATTCACCTAGATCATCAGATGGAGGTATTTCCAGCACAAAACACAGGGGTCCTAACCGAAAGACATATATTGCAACCATTATTTCTAGCTTGACTTTCTTCATTATTTTGGTTGTCATCAACAAATAGTATTTCATCAGTAAAAATAAGACTTGGACACCTAGCTGGGTTTTATGGCTTCATCCTTGAATTCAGACTTTGGAACTGCAAGACCCTTCAGGAGACAACACACACATCATCACGGAATAAACTTTGCATCACACATTAAGGTCCATGAGTGCTCGCTGCCATCATTGCAGAAGACTTTGACCAGGCGTTATCATATTAATGATCTTTGCAACCTTGGGACCATTTTCTGCATCAATTTTTATCTCTTCTTCCAATAGATCAATCCTATTGGACAGAGCAGTTCTCAGGGTCGAAGCTGTGTGCTGTCAAATTCACTGTTAATATAGTTCAGATTTTTTATGCTGAGACAGGGCCAATCTTCCCAGGCACTGAAGAGCTCTCTAACATGCACACCTCAAAGTTTTGTTTTGTTTTTTTTTTTTTTTAGAGTCTATAATCATTCTTTTCATCAAAGAAAATAACCAGAAGTAATATAACTCAGAGGTGTCTCAAATTTTCTGGTCAAGGAGATTATAGGACCTCAGAGGAAAGGGATAAATGCACTATAGTGCATCTAAGGAGAGTCACCCAGAGAAAAACATTCTCTCAGCTTTCACAGAAAGCAAACTGGCCAAGCAATGGCCGTGACTTGTCCCGAAGGCTGACATTAACAACAGTTCTACAAAGTACTGTATATGGTCCCAAAGTTAATCCTGAGGGGATTTGACCTTGGAAGATACAAAAAAAAAGAATGTTTTGTTATATAGATCTTGCTTTGACTTGCCCTTGATCACCAAGCCAAAAAAAAAAAAAAAAGCTTAATTACAATGCATGAAAAGCAGAGCTAGATTGGTGAGATAAGCTGTAGGAGGCTTGGCTCAATAGCTTCCAATTGCAAGCTTCACTGGTGGCCCACTGCAACTGCAGAACATTTGACTATGTATGAATCTGCTTCCTGTTGGTTCAAAGAGAAGAATTTTCTTTTCTTTTTTTTTTTCTTTCTTCTTAGCAACATCAATAGGGAGATGGGTCATGCCCACACACTGTGCTCTGTAGAACTATCGTGAGGACAATACGCAATGTGTTAACTGTTACAAAAAGAAAGGGGAAAAGAAAAAAAGTAATATTTATTGAAAGTGTTAAAAAATAAATAAAAATTTAAAAAATTAAAAAAGAAAGTGTTAATGTTTAATTGTTTGATCAATCTTATATACCTATATCTATTAATCTAAACTGATCTGATGATGAAAATATGTAATATAGCCATCGTTAAATTTAAATTTTAAAAAATTAAAATAAAATAAAATAAAAATAAATGAGAAAATACGTAGTTATCTTGATTTCTCTGTTTCATGATGGCGCTTCATGCCATCATGGTAAGTACACTCTGGCGGGCACAATAGAATGTCTATTGCACTTTAATACTGGGTGGTGGGCCACAGTTGTTTTGCCATTCCTAACTAATTTGGATTGTAGCATGTGGGGTGGCTCACACACATCACAATTTTTTTTTTACACTTAGGAAGCATCTCTGAGGAATAGATTTTTCCCTATCAGCCCTTGATATAAGAGCTATACATAGCTAGTCTAAATACACAAGGGTCGTCAAGGAAAACAATTTTTTAGCAAAATATAATGTGAAGATAAAGAGGCAAAGTGTAAGATTAGACTTGCACGCTAGCCAAAGAGATAAGAGACTCACACACAAGAGTTGCAACAGCTTTCCCCTGTCGTTTCTGCAGTGACGAAACTAAGATAATAGCACAGTATCACGGGGCTGCGGAGGAGATGAGGCCCTTGAATAGTGTCTGAGGTAACAGAAGGCACGGCAACGGCCATTGGGAAAGTGCTCAGCATTTTCAAGAAAACAGAGATAAACATAGAACAGCATCAGGAAATAAAGCAAGCTAAATCAACAATATAGAAAAGATTTAGAAGGCATAAAACCAGTGGACGCAAATACGCATGCATTTAACAATTCATCTGCAAGCTGACGAAAGCATTTTAACAAAACTGGGAAAGATTTTATGACCCTGAAGACCGGCTTTGGCAACCAAGCAGAGAAGCAAAGACCTTCAGTCAATAACAAGGAAGCAGCACAGAGAAATTCAAAGGTACAACATGATGCAAGATTCGCACAATACTTTGATAGGTGCCAAGGTAAAACAAGACTCAGCACAAATGATGCACAGGGAATATTTGCCCAAGGAAAAGCACAAAATATTCCAAACATAGAAACAAGCTCTG
>PVJA010035933.1:0-21400 GCA_004027025.1 Myocastor coypus | reverse complement strand
GGGATCGAACCGTGGTCCCTGAAGCCACCCAAGCTTTCCCAAGCAGGCGCTTTAGACCACTGAGCCATCCCGCCGGGCCCACACACACTAAAATTATGTTGTGAAATTTTTCACCTGTTTGCTGAAAATAAGAGGATCACTATGAGTCTGAGCTGTGTAGTGAGATCCTGTACTAAATATATTTTTTAAAAAATCAGTTTCACTCTTATTATAGTAGTGGGAACTGACATCTGCAACTTACAGCAAGCATATGCTTTTTTTTTTTTACCTCCTACCTTAACAAAAACATCCACAATGTATTGTTTTCCTTAGGTAAGACTTGTTCTTTTTTTTTTTTTTTTAATTTTTATTTATTTTATTTTTTTCTTGTTTCAGAACCTTTGTTTGTTTATTCACTCATTTTTATGGCCGGCTCAGCCCACCCCGAGGGCAGGGCTGGCACAGCATGTGGCGCCGGGGATCAAACTGTGGTCCCTGAAGCCGTCCAAGCTTTCCCAAGCAGGCGCTTTAGACCACTGAGCCATCCTGCCAGGCCCTTCTGTTTCTTTTTTATGGCAGGCTCAGCCTGCCCTGGGGGTGAGGCTGGTGCAGCCTGTGGTGCTGGGGATCGAACTGCAGTCCCTGCGGCTGCCTAAGCTTGCCTGAGCAGGTGCTTTAGATCACTGAGCCATCTCACTGGCTGCAAGACTTGCTTTTTATATTTCAATGAGAATACCATGTAACCCCTTCACCAACAAAATGAACATCTTTGGTAGAAGTACTTAATATACATGTCTTTTTTATGTATTTGGTTCAGGGTCTCACTACACAGCTTGGTCTCCTAGAGATCCTCCTGTCTTCAGTCTCCCCCACACTGGGATTGCAGGCAGGCACCTGTTGTAACGGTATGTGCCGGTGCCAAAAGCAACAATGAGAAGACCTGATGAAGATAGCTTGGAGGACTCACTGAGACTCATCCCTCAGTGAGCAATGAACCCCTGAAGCAAATCAGCTTTATTCTGGGTAGTGAGCCTGATCTCTGCATAATCATTAAAGTAAAGGAGGACCATGTGCTTAGTAACGAACCTGACCACGAGCTCCATTAACTTCCATCCTTTCCCCATCATCAGTTTTACACAGCAGTCAACCATTAGCATTCCAAGCAAGGGAGAAAGCAACAAGCTGAGAGCCCACAGGCAAGCTGCTATCCATCACCAGGAGTCCCAGCTTTCTGGGACTGTCAGCAACAGACCACAGCTGTCCCTGGGCCCCCTTCACGTTTCCCAAAATGCTAGTCAGGCTACATTTCCCCACTTTTGTTATTTTTCTTGCTGAAAATTAGGGTGAGGATTACAGACCGTCAATCCATAACCTGGTGAGGGATCCATCCTCATCACCAAATAGCACAGAGAACACATACCACTACACTTCCATGAAACCACGGGGTAACATGCAAAGGACCAAGGTTTTCAATACCATCTGCAACAGATCAGTGCCAGACAACACTGACAACCATCTCACAAAAGTATTATCAACTTCTTGTTGACCAGACAGGATCTCAACGGCAACACACTGTAGATCCACATTTCGATATAACAACAATCTGTCCCAAATTCTTTATCTTTAGAGTCCATGCATCCCTGAAAAGTCCACAATTGTGGGTCATGGGCCAAAGGACTCCAGCATTGAGCATGAGTGTGTCTGCGGCCAGCCAGGTCATCTCGTCACTGGCTGGGGCCTTGAAATAGGGAAGGAATAAAACTCACAATGATCCTGGGGAAACTAGACTACCATCCTACCAAGTGAGGGTGGCAGCTTGTTCCCCACTGCCTTCTAGAGCTACATCTCACCTCTGGCCCTCATCTGTAGCGTCCCAACTCTGCACTGCCATGGGCAGTACATATCTTCCTCCCTGAGGGAAGTCTTGTGTGGGCTGTGCTTTCTGTTCTTAGCATTCCAAAAAAAATTTTTTTTTTAAAGAAATGTTATTTTTCAACAGATCCCTAAACCAGGTCTTGAACTGTTGGTCGATGGGAGCCCTCACTGTCCCCTTGTGCTGGGATGGGACAAACCTGAGGCCATACTCTACCTTGTTAGTCCCCCTGAACTGGTGGCCGAGCGCTGGGTGTGAAAGGTGTTTTTAATGTACATGTTCTTCCTTTTTCTAATTTGTGTCTTTAAAACTGATTAAACAGTAGTTTAAAAGTTTTTTTAAAAAAAGTCCACAGTTGCTCTGACTTCTTGAGCTGCACACAATAAACAGTTTGTACACCCTGGCTCAGTGCCACTCCAACTGCAGCAGCCACAGTGGCAATGGTCATTACTCCCAAGAATACAACTGTATTTATGAGCAATGATCTCTCTGGCTTCTTTAGGCTGAAAGGGGCTGTAGTTGGGAAATGGCAGTCAGAGATACTCTCCAGAGGTTCTACCTAAAGCCCCTCAATAGACACCAGGCAATTTTATCTTGGGTAGGTAGAATATCTTAGATCCTTTTATTTATGGAGTCTGACAGTTTGTTATAAGTCCCTTGAGCTTTAGTTATAATTATCTCTAAATTTTGAGAACTCATGAAAACCAGAATACCCTATTTTTTCTTTTAGTTACACCTTATAAGAGAATAGTGACATCAGGAAACTAATTTTGTTTTATTCTAATTTTTGAGGTATGATGACTGGAAGGAAAGTCAGGGTTGGAGAAGAACAAAGAGACTTGTGCCAATGTCCAGCAATAGGCTGAGTTTGGTCATGATTTCTCAGGGCTTTTCCGTGTAGATGACAAAGACTAGCCAGAAGGAGCAGGCAGGCCCAGTGTCCTTCAGTCCTACTGGCCCATCTGGGAAGCTGAGTCCGAGCTCTGGGGCCTTTGCCTCAGAGTGCAGTCTCATTTCTAGTGGCTGCCTTGGCAGTCAGGGCATGGCTTGTGGGCCTCTTAAGACAATCCCTCTTATTCTGGCCTGGTTTCTGACAGCAATGGCAGGTGAACTTTATAATCATTGAGCTCTTCTTGGAGCCAAGAGAATCAGACCTAAGATTTGTTTTCTGAGGCTACAACAAGGCAGCCATTTTTTTTTCCTGTTTTCTCCCAGTCCCAACCATTTTAGGAAGAGGCCGTCCAAATGAAAGCAGTAGCCAGTAAATTAGCTTTATGAGATTCAGAACCAGTGTCTGCACAAACCTTAATATGTTCCTCCAATGAAGCACCTTGAGCCTTCAATGGGCATGTAACTTTTTGACATTCTGAATTAGCATTTTCAAAAGACAAGATAAAATCAACAAAGGGCTCATTCTGAGACTACTATTCTAGCAAAGGACTTTTGAGCATCTCCAGGTTTTTCAAACTTCTCCCATGCTCTGAGGCAACATAAGCACATCTGAACAATGGTCACACCATCATACTGAAGTTGAGCTGGAATACTAAACCATGCACCTGAGCCAGTAAGCTGATCTGCTGTCAGTGCAACAGGCAAATTTTGACCTGTTTATCCTTTCCTGGGTTTCTGCCTCATCTTTCCACCAGGTATAGAATTGAAGATATTGTCCTGGTTTCAAAACAGTACAGCATAACATTTCCCAATCATGAAGAATAAGCCTATGCTCATCTGCCAATCCTTGTAAGAGCCCAATAACATAACTGGATTGCATTCCACACACAACAGCCTGCTTCAACTCCTTGACTGTTTGAAAAGCTAGAGGCTGATAATTCCACTGTATATTACCATTTGGGTGTTGCTCATTTGGAGAGAGCTGCTGAACCACAACAGGGCAGACTCCCAGTGGTGTTTTATAAGCCCCTAGGTCTCCCTGGTTCCTTCTCAGCAATAAAGTTTGGGTCACTGCACTCCTAAACCCAACAGCTGAAACAGGTTGCTCATACTCATATGGAGGAGCTGAGGGATTAGTTGGGGGAGGAGGCAGAGGTTGAACCCTAGCAAGCATTGAGGGTGAATTTGAAATATCCAGTTGCTCCACCAATTTGGATATTGACTGTGTCAAAAGTTCCACATGACAGAAAAACTCCTGGGTACTATATTTCTTGCTCCAACTCAATTTTCCCAGCTTTCAAAAAGTCCTAAGAATCAAGGGGCCCGGCAGGATGGCTCAGTGGTCTAAAGCGCCTGCTTAGGAAAGCTTGGGCAGCTGCAGGGACTGCGGTTTGATCCCCGCAGTTCGATCCCCGCCACCACATGCTGTGCCAGTCCTGCCCTGAGGGCAGGCTGAGCTGGCCATAAAAATAAACAAACAAACAAAAGTTCTGAAACAAGAAAAAAATAAAATAAAATAATTCTAAAAAAAAGTCCTCAGAATCAGAGGACAGAGGCCAAAGGGCCAGAAATGTCCGCTTTACTTTTGGATTCTCTGGTTTCAGACTCTTCACCCAGCAAGGATGAATCAAGAGATGTGGTGCTGTCTTCATGTTCTGTATTGTCCTCATCAACGGTACCTCTTGTAAGGTTTTTCTGAGTCTGAGGAATCAGCTGCAGACTCAATTCCTCAGAGTCAGACTGCAGAGGCTCCAAAGCCAAGGAGATACGGTTACACAAAGACCATACACTTCAAGGGATAGGTTCTCCTTGCTGATGTGCTCTGTGTAGAGCTTTTGTAACCTGCTTCCAAACTTTTCAGTTTAGAGCAGCTTTTCCATTAGGCTGAAACCATAAACGATGCCTTTTTATAAGGAAAAATAATTCTTCAAAACTTTTTGGTTTCACCTTTACCCGTTCCTCTGAGTAATGTCCGAATACGATGGACATACTCATCTTCTATTGAAGCGGGATTTCCCATTACTCTGAACTTCTGCTGGTGGTCTCACCTATTCTGGCCATATTTTTCCCACTCAGTCAGGCCTCTCTTAGCTCACCCTTGGTCATCTTGTGTGCCCCGCACTGCACGCCACTTATTGTAATGTTATGAGTCAGTGCTGAAAGGAACGAGGAAAAGACCTGATGAAGGTAGCTCAGAGGACTCACTGAGACTCATCCGTCAGTGAGCAAAGAACCCCTGAAGCAGATCAGCTTTATTTAGGGTAATCAGCGTGATCTCGTGCGTAATAATTAAAGGAGGACCATATGCTTAGTCATGAAGATGACCATGATCGCCATTAACTTCCATCCTTTCTCCATCATCAGTTTTACACAAGGGTCAACCATTAGCATTCCAAGCAAGGGAGAAAAACAACAAGCAGAGAGCCCACAGGTGCAGCTGCTACCCATCACCTGAAGTCCCAGCTTTCTGGGATTGTCAGCAACAGACCACAGCTGTCCCTGGGCCCCCTTCACTACACTGTTTCCTGAAATGCCAGCCAGGTTACATGCACCCCCACACCTCATCTTGGTGGCTGGCTCTACGCATCTTAGGGCAGGGCTGGCATAGTCTGTGGGGCCAGGGATTGAATCCTGGTCCCTGTGTTTATTGAGCTATCTTGTTTGGCCCTGATATGTACATCTTATTTAAATAAATCCTCCAGTAAGAAATAAAGAATTCACTGTCTTTACTTTGATGGCTTTGTAGCTATCTGTCAAATTTGTAATGTGCTGCTCAGCAACATTCCTTATTGGAAAGAATCAGTATTTCTGTATCATAATTCTCAAAAGGAGTCAAGTATCTCCAAATCCTGTATCTCTTTTGCTTTTGCCCCTCTCTTAATTCCACCCAGGCTTCATTAATGGCCTGCCTCACCTCATCAGTTTCCTTACAACATTCATTAATCCCTCACTAGGATCTGTCTCAGCACCACAGGACAGCTCTTGCTTTTCTTTGCACTTCTTCAACATGAGCTAAGTATTCCCACTGAGTGTTTTCCACTTTCTGCACAAGAACTGTACCAGTCTTGATTTTTTTCAAACTGATTTCCACTGACATGGGTTTCTCTCTATCTCTCTCAGTCTCTCTCTCTCTGTCTCTCTCTCTCCTGTGATAGGTTTCAGCAGACTGTCCACAAGCATCGAGTAACTCTTCCCATTTCGATTCTTTACCAGAAGATCCAACGACCTCTCTGAGAAATGCACCTGCACATGCTTGGCAGGACCCCGCGGGGCTCCAGTTAAGGTCATGCAGGTCTTCACAAGCTCACCTCACAGATCCCATCTGAGTTCCTGGCCTCCACTGTCTGTCCTACTGTGATGGGAGTGGCCACAGCAGCCAGGTTTTCATGGTTGAAAAGTTCTGGTCTCTTCTGTGGTTTTTGTTGTATCTTCTTCTGCTTCTGTTTCAGTCTTGGATTTTTCAGCGATCAGGACATCACGTACTCTCTTCCTGGGGCCTGTTCCAGCAATGTCTTTATCTCTTCTAGCTCATGTTGCAACTTCACCACAGCCATGGTCAGGCGGGGCTGGACTAGCCAGGGCTGCAGCTGCAGGCATGCACACAAAGACAGGAACTGCTGGGCGCAGTGGGCTCCGAGCCACGGGAGGGCTGCTGAGCATGCGCCCACCTTGCACCAGACTGCAGCCTCACCTCTGCCTATCCTTGCTTCCAAACGACTATTGTTAGGTATATAATCTCCCAAGGACTCTTTTTTAAAAATTTATTTTAGGGACAGGTCTGCATGGTGTTCAGGGTCGCACTACTAGACTGGACCCATGATCTGCCTGTTTACAGCCTCTCAAGAGCCGGGATTACAGGTGCGTGCCACCACGCCCAGTCTCAATGGCCCTCTTAGCACACCCCAGGGTGGGTCCAACATGGTAGGCCTGGGGATCAAACCCCTACCCCCTGAGCCTGCCTGCAGGCACTTTAGCCCACTGAGCTATGTGGCTGACCCCTCTCCCAAAGAATCTATTAAAAGTTAAAACTGAGAACTTCAGCAGGCTGGCAAAGTACAAGAATAATATGCAATAGTCTAATATTTTTCTTTATACATCAATAAATAATGCAAAATGAAATTAAGACAGTAACTGCATATATGTTACCATCAAAAAGAACACAAATTTGGTTGGTAAGATGGCTCAGCGGTCTAAAGTGCTTGCTTAGGCAAGCTTAGGCAACCGCAGGGACCATGGTTCAATCCTTGGCACCACATGCTGTGCCAGTCCCACCTCCAGGGCAGGCTGAGCCAGCTATAATACAAAAAACAAACAAACAAACAAACAATCCCACAAATTTCACAAAAGTAAATAGTTTAAAAACTATAAAATATTTAAATAAATAAATAAATAAATAAAAACTATAAAATGCTGCTGAGGGCCAGGGAGATAGCTTAGTAGAATAAGTGTTTTGCCTGGCAAACACAGGGTCCTGAGTTCAATCCCCTGTACCACAAATAAATAAATAAATATTCCTTTACCAGGCATGGTGGTGCATGCCTATAATCCCAGCACTTGGGAGGCTGAGGCAGGAGGATCAGTGAGAGTTTGAGACCAGCCTTGGCTACAAAATTGAGCTCAAGGCCAGCCTGGACTACATAGTGAGGCCCTGTCTCAGAAAGACAAAAAAGGGCCAGGGAGATAGCTCAGTAGACTAAGCGCTTGCCTGGTAAGCGCTGGGTCCTGAGTTCAATCCCTAGTACCAGAAAAAAAAAAATTGTGAAAAGAAATAAAACATCTAAGTAAAGACCACCACCACACCATGTGCAAGGTGTGGTGGTGCACAACTGTAATCCAAGTTGCTCAGAAGGTTGAGGCAGGAGGGTCACAAGCTCAAGGACAGCTCATGAAACTTAGCAAGACCCCACCTCAAAAAATTCAGAGAAAGGGTTGGAGATGTAGCTCAGTGTGAATGTCCTGAGTTAAAACTCTATCACACACATGCACATGACATCCTTGGTCATACGTAGATCAGGAGACTTACTAGGCCTGATAAAAAAAATACAGTGAATGTTCAAATTAAAGATTTTTTTCTTTTAACTTTATTTATTTATGTTATGGCTGGCTCAGCCTGGTGGTGCTGGGGATCAAACCATGGTCCCTGTGGTTGCCTAAGCAGGAGCTTTAGATCACTGAGCTATCTCACCAGCCCCAAGTTAAAAAATTTATTACTGGGTCAGGGAGACAGCTCAGTAGAGTAAGTGCCTGCCTGAAAAGCACAGGGTCCTAAGTTCAATCCCTGGCACTAGAAAAAAAAATCATACTCACAGACACGTTGCCATGGACCCCCTCTTTATTTTGAGTGTATGTATTGCAATGGTCTTGCCACTTCCTGAAGCAATCCTGCGTGTCCTCTTTCACGAGTGTTGGGGCCAGGTCCAGCACATGAGGTGAAGGAGGCCGTGCTGTTACATTTTCAAAAGCCTGCCTTCCTACGGGGTGGCCCTGGGCTGCAACATTCAGTGCATGCTTGATCACGCATTAGAGAGACAGTCAGGAAAAAGCATTCAGACTGCTTCATTAAGCCCAAAGAACGGTAGAATGAGTTTTTAGAAATTTAAACATTCACTGTATCTTTTCAGCTCACCTGGTAAACTGAAGGCTGCGATACTCCCCGATTATTGCCAGATTCTAATGTTTACCTGAGAATTCGGAGGACCCAGGCAGTCAAAAGAAGTCTGAAATGGACGCAAGAGGAGACTCGGTTCCCTGTCTCACGTTGGCCGGCCTTCTTCCTAGCTGTGACCTCGTCTCCATCTTCAGCAAAGAGCCGTATCCGGGACCACGCCTGTCACTCCTGCGCAGGAAGTCAGGACTGCACATGGCAGGGCTACTTTGCTTCAGATGGAAACCAGACATCGCAGTTTTGTAACTCACACATCCTAACGCTAGGGGGCAGCGTCACGCCTGTCTCTTCACGCAGTTTCTTCCCTGCAAGCAGGGCCCAGGACCGCCATCTCAATGCGCCGAGTTGACTGCGCCATAGAGGAGGTGCCCGTGTCCAAGGACTTCAGGATTTCTTGGCAGCGCATCTTACGGAAATTTAGACTCTGAACTTAAGTGCTAAAAGGCCAGCTGTACCAAGGCACATGATCAATATGCAAGATCAATATACACAGCTACACACCGCTTCCTAGTTTTTCCTCTCCTGATGAAGGATAAGCCACTTTCTGGGGAAGACCAAAGACCTCACTCTTTCTGGAGAAATAACTATGGGCCAGGTGACCTGGCTGTTACTTCCGACACCATGGAGCATTTTGAAGGCTGGGGTAGGCTACATCCACCTGCTGTGCCTGTCGCCTTCTGGCTGAGACAGGGCCCTGCAGCAATGACCTCGAGGGAGCCCAGGCTGTGGCGGGCATCACTGTCCACCTCTGGGACCGAGGCTGCTCAGGGAAGGCACTTGGCTGTACAGATGGTAACAGGAATTCTTTCAAAGGACCACGTAACTGTACCTTGGACCCTTTTTGGTAAGAAATGGGAAACCACGAAGCTGTCGTCTATGGTGTTGTGTGTTTATTATAGTGTTCTGGGCAAAGCAGTTCTTTATACTGGATTAGTAAGGAATGAACAGATAACGATGAGGAAACAGTAATGCAGAATTAAACAAATACAAAATAAAAATGAGCAGTTTTTAAAGCAAGCAATCCACTAAGAAAAAGGGAGTTCTGAAGCAAGCCACATGGACTTAAATACGTTTGGTTCGGCTGGTGTGTGCCAACTCTTGACCAGTGGGTGACCCAGGATCTAAGAACCTGTCTACAGTAACTGGATCAGGCTGACTGGGCACTTTGCTTGCCACTGGGTCAGAATAGCCAACATGGAGTTTCAAGGAGGCCAGGCTTGCACCAGTGCATGCTCTAGAAGCCTGGTGCAGTTGGCTGGCTGTGGGCAGGAGGGTGTGGTGGGAGGGTGAGCGGAGACCAGCTGCTCACCTTATGGCAGACAGGAAGCAGAGCTGCAGCAGGAAGTGGGAAAAATGAGGTCACTACCAAGTCCCATCCAGCATGACTACCTCTCCTCCCAGACCCACTCCTGTAGCAGGTCAGCTAGAACAGCCTTAATCTGGTGACTCTGCAAACTGGCACTTCAGACCTAAGCTATAACTCAAAGAAGTTTTATTACATGAGTTACATTGATTTAATTAAAAATTAATTTAAAAAACAACAGTTTTTTTTTTTTTTCCTGGTATTGAAGTACTTACTGGTGGTTGAACCACTAAGCTACATCCCAGTCCTTTTTACTCTTTCCATTATGTGGTCTTTTTTTGTGGCCCTGGGAATCTAATCCTGGCCTCTGTGCATGTGAGGCACACTCTAAGCTGCATCCCCAGCCCTTCTTAATCTTTAGTTGTGAGTCAGGGTCTTTGAGTTGCCCCGGTTGGCCTTGGCCATTCAATCCCCTGCCTCACACTTCCCAGAGTCTGGATGGCTGGTACACTGTCACTCAGACCCAGAACTGTGCTGAACCAATCACTGTGATGGGCTAACATGACTCCATTTTGTTTCTGGCCTCTACCTCACTCCCTTGAACTCTACATGAACTTACTCTTTACCCCTCCCTTTAAGCTAACCATAAAACACACAAAGGAAGAGCAAGTCATTAACTAAAGAAACAGTCAGGACACACTGTGGGGTAAGCTAAAATATTACTGCATCCTACCTGACTAAAATAATGGAAAATGTAAGCCTTGTGACATTCTTGTAAACTCCCAGAGCAAACTAAAGTGGTTACTTGAGAATTATAAAAGCTCAATACAAAAATTCTCTGAGGGTTAGCACTTCTGATGAGCTGCAGTCGGGGGCCATCCTCCAGCAAAGTAAAGCTTGTGTATCTGTTATCAGCCTCTGACAGTTTCCTGCAATCAGCCAGAACAACTGGACAGATTGATTGTCACACCTACCAACCACTCTTTCCCAAATCCACACCTATAAGTGCACGAGGTGTGGGGAGACATCTAGCTATGACTCACAGCAGAGGGGAATGACTTTGTAGATTCAGATACATTAACTTTATAATTGTGGCATTATTTTATGCGTTCCTAAAAATATTTCTAAGTATGTCATCACATTTTCCTAAAATGCACTGTGGCTTAGCTTTTCAATCATTCCTTCTAGGGAAGGTCCAACTACTGTTTTCTGTTATTTCTGCTGAGGCCTGAACCCAGGGAGTGCTGAGCTACATCTCAGTCCTGTATTTAATTTTGAAATCGTCTCACTAAATTGCACAGGCTGGCCGGAACTTTCTGTCATCCCGTTTTGTCCTTCTGAGAACTGGAATTGCATGTGTAGTCACCGTGTCTGGTGACTTTCCCATCTTCAGAAGGGACAGATGCACTTTCTGGTTTGGAGTAAGCCCACCTCGCTCCCCCAGGCTGTCTGGTCCATGGGAATCACTCACACACCCTCAAGGTCTGGGAACTCAAGCTGATTCTCACACTGCAGCCAGACTTTAGGGTCACTGTCTGGGCAGTGACCACGCCCGCCCTAGGTCACAGGTCAGCCAACAGCTCCCAGGATGCCAGTCACTGGGCTCTTGGTACCACCTAAAACACTTGTCGCAAATTCTGGCTCCACAGCCCCCAGCTCAGGCATTCCCAAGCCTTTTGGTGGACAGTTTTTTTTTTTCATTTTTTCATTTTTACTTATTTTTTATTTTATTTTACTTTGTATTTTGGGGTGTTGAGGGTCTCACTACTACATGGGACTCCTAATGATCTGCCTGTTTACAGCCTCCCAACAGCTGGAATTACAGGTGTGCACCACCACGCTGTGTCCATTGCCATCTGGGTGTGCTCTGGGGGGTGGGGCTGGCATGGCAGGCCTGGGGATCGAACTCCTGCCCCTGTGCCTGCTTGCAAGCACTTTAATCCACTATTTGGTCAGGCCTGACAAGGTTTTATTTTTTTTAATTTTATTTATTTATTTTTTTTTTCTGACAGGGTTTTAATTAGCTCCTTAGGTATTTCTTTTGAAAATGTGCACAACTGGTGTTATAATCCAAGGCCTGGTCTGGATAAGAACAACTGACAGGAGGTCTAGGGAAGGGTGAAGTTTTTGTGTTAGAACATGGCATTGTGACTTCAATCTCTCCAGGTCTGAGGCTTTGGCAGTGTGTTATGTTCCTTCAGGGAAGAGCCACATCTGCTTGAACCCAAGTTGCTCTGAATTTAAAATATTTGAGGTAATATTGCAAAGGGAAGGTTCTGGATTGTCTAGCATCCCAGGCAGTGTCACGGCCACAGTCACACAGGCAATGGGCACAGCACAGTGCATTTACCATCACTGCTAGCACTGCCACCAGCCACACTGCTTTACTACCCATTGTGAGGAGGCCATGGTGGAGGTATGCTGCCATGGTTGCACTGTGAGTGAGGAAACTGAGTGCTGGGAGCATGGAGCCAGGACTTAAACAAACACTCCACCAGACTGACCTGTTATCAGTGGGCACTCGTGAAAGAGTAAAATCCGGATCTGAGGACAGCAGGTAACAATGGCCTCCACGGCATCGTCAGTCAGGTGAACACAGTGCCCCATGTGAATCTCCTGGTTATGAAAGGAAACCAAAGGAAGAAAACTGATCAATAATGACAGTATGCAAAAATGATGAGACACTTTCCAAGTACTTACTTAGAAAAACAAAACAAATATACAGTGGATTAACAATTGTTATTCTCTTATTTTGTTCTGAAGTTTTATTTTTTCATAAAAAAGAAAAACAAAACAAAAAGAAAACTATGTAGAAAGGAACAACAGTCTGAAGAAAGGAAGCTGCCTCCTCATAAGGTGGACAGAAATCTCCAAAACCTTAGCTAGGACCTTGGGGAAAACAGTACTGTTGTATCTCAGAGTTGAATGTATGCAGCACACACTCAGCAATTTCACCCGCAGGTATTTAGCCAAGAAAATGAGGGCCGGCCTGAGAGCTCAGGCAGGCACAGTGACTGGAGTTCTATCCCCGGCGCGCTGTGCTGGCCCCATCCCCGGGGCATGCTGAGACTACCATTGAGACTGGGTGTGGTGGCGCAAGCCCATAATCTCAGCACTTCAGAGCATGAAAACAGGAGGATCACTATGAGTCTGACCTACATAGTGAGACTCTCTAGTCCCTGTAGACCCTGTACTAAATACAGGAGGAAAAAGCCGGACGTGGTGGCTCACGCCTGTAATCCCAGCACTCGGGAGGCTGAGGCAGGAGGATTGGTGCGAGTTCGAGACCAGCCTGGGCTACAAAAGTGAGCTCAGGACCAGCCTCAACTGCATAGCGAGACCCTGTCTCAAAAAGACAAAAAAAAAAAAATAAAATAAAATAAAATAAAATAAAATAAATACAGGAGGAAAAAGGAAAGAAAAATGAAAATGTCTCCGAACAAAGACATGGCTGTAAATGTCCATAGCAATATTTATAAAAGTCCAAAGTTGAAAAAACCAAATGCTCATTGCATAACAAATTATGGCAAAGCCACACCACAGAATACCAGTCAATGAATGACAACAAAGAATGTGGTGTCCTTACATGCAGCAGCATGCGTGAACCTCAGAGACATCATGCTAATTGAAAGAAGCAACAGGGCTGGAGAGATAGCTCAGGGGCACAAGCGCCTGCCTGGCAAGTGCAAGATCCTGAGTTCGATCTCCAGTTCCGCAAAAAAAAAAAAAGAAAGAAGCAACAAAAAAGAAAGCAGCCCAGGGACAATAACATGCACACAGCTGCTCTTGGACAGGAGGCTGTGCAGGAATCCACGCCCTTTCTATGTGGCTGGACAATGCAGCTGTCCTGTCAGAACAGGGTGAGGAGAGGCTTAGCTGACATGAAGGAAGGGTCAGTCAGGCTCAAGCTCCTGAGCAGTGTGGATGAGCGTCAGTGCCTGACTCACAGGCTGATACACCGGGAGACTCCGCAAATCTATGAGAAGCTACAACTTCAGGGAGATAAGATTTTCACTCAAATTTAATGTGATTTTATCTTTTCAGTTTACTAATTTTTATTTACTTGGAATGGAGAGGTTGGAGCCAAAAACGTATCCATACAATACCCACTTGATGAGACACTGATCTACTAGGTGTTAAAAAATAATTTCTGAGGCCGGGCGTGGTGGCTCACGCCTGTAATCCCAGCACTGGGGAGGCTGAGGCAGGAGGATCGGTGCGAGTTCGAGACCAGCCTGGGCTACAAAAGTGAGCTCAAGGCTAGGCTGAACTGCATAGCGAGACCCTGTCTCAAAAAGAAAAAAAAAAAAAAAAAAAAAAAAAAATTTCTGAGGATAACATCAAATTCAGTTATCATTACCATTATAGACATTTAAGAGTTACCTCTAATTTCTTGGCACACGGTCCACTAACAAGTGCAACCACTCCACTATCAGACACCTATACAATAGGAAAAAGAAAGCCTGTGAATGGAGATGAAAAAGGCAGAATTTTCTAAAATTTACAAATTATGTAGATTAACTGTCTTCTATCAGAAAATATGAGTTTCCTCTTCCCACCCATTCTATTTAAAATAACTAAGGGGGGTGCCTGGCAGGATGGCTCAGTGGTCTAAAGCACCTGCTTAGGAAAGCTTAGGTGGCTGCAGGGACGGCGGTTCGATCCCTGGCACCACATGCTGCACCAGCCCTGCCCTCAGGGCAGGCTGAGCCGGCCATAAAAATAAATAAATAAACAAACAAAAAGTTCTGAAACAAACAACAAAAAAAAATTCAAACACTAAGGGGAATATAGAAATTGCATCACAGTTATCAGCCACCCAAAACATGAAATGGCCAACAACTCAACACAAGTAACCCCGCTGTTCTGACTGGTCATGGAAACATGCAGGGCACATTTTCTTGCCATTTGGGTGGATCAGTTATTTACCTGAGTAGCTGAAAAGTCCACACACTTCAAAAGGGAGCAGTGCTCTCCTAAGGCGCACAGGGACACATCGGTGATACTGAGGCAGCCTCCTAAGTCAATAATCTTGAGCAGCCGGCAGTTGAGTGCAAGAGCAAGGACGCCTTCATCAGTGAGGTTCTGGCACCTCTTCATAGAAGCCTCTTGCAGATAAGAACAAGACGAAGCCACAGCTTTTATTCCTGGGGGAACACAGACTATTGGCTATCCATGTGTGTGTGCGCCCGTGCTACAAAGTTAGCATCCCCAAAGGAGTTTTCATGACAAGGAGCATGGAAAACCTACCCTGCCTTCCCCCCTTCCCATGAACAGACATGGGTGGGCTTGCAGGGCCTGTGAGATAAGGACTGGATGCTGGTTGTTTTAGGAAACAAGCGACTCCTGACTTCTGTTTCTGACCTAACATTCTCATGAGCATGACGCAGACTTTCGAGGATGTATGCTAGATTTAACTGACCATTCACAGTTCAGTAAAGAAAAGACCCTACTTGACTAACCTTCTAACGCAGTAACAAATGTTCAACTCTAACCCCAGTTAAGTCACCAAAGCCTGGTGGCACAGTCTCATCCACTTTCCTTTCACCACCACCTCCCTGGGTTGGGACAGTGCTGTACACACCAAAGGGCACAGCGCAGGGCCTCTGGCAGCTCCGTCTAGCCAGGCTTTCTCAGCAGGGGGAATGTTTCACCTGTCTGTCTGCTGAGGCACCCACGGGTGCAGGGTCTGGTATGTGACTGAAGAACAGAGGCTTTGGCTGAACTCTTATTTTAGGAGCCACAGATTTGGGTGGATGACCATGCTGACACCACAGTTCTGCAGTTCACACAGCAAGGCCACATGATATTAGTGTCTCTGCTTGCCAGTGTGTGTGTGTGTGTGTGTGTGTGTGTGTGTGTGTACATGCACAGAACTTTGTGAGTTAGGGGCATGGTGGCAGTAGGTGGTGGGGAGGGACCTAGAGCTCTTATCTGCTGGTCTTGCTGACTAACCATGCTATGGCACTTAGGACTGGGCCAGACCAGTGGTTCTCAACCTGTGGGTCGTGACCCTGGCAGGGGTCAGACAACCAAAACACAGGAGTCACCTAACGCCATTGGAAAATACATATTTAAACCCATGTTATGCCATGGTGAAATGTTATTTATTGGAACTAGTAATTTGAAGTAGCCACCAAAATTATTTTTTGGTTTGGGGTCACCGCAATATGAGGAACTATATTGCGGGGTCATGGCATTAGAAAAGTTGAGAACCACTGGGCCAGACGAAGACTCGGAACTTCAGAAGGCATTCAGCTTTATTTTACTAGTGAGCTGATGGGAATCTCGGCTCCAAATCATTAGCCCTGTCTTGGGTTTCACAGTCACTTATATAAGTTGTCAGAAGAAAGTACAAAACACAGGTAACAAGATATTCTACAGCTGGTTACATGTCTTATCTTACATTCCTAGGCATAATATATCTTATGCAAGCTAATTAGGTCTACTATCATGTAACAAGGTCTAGGTCATAATGAGCAGGAACAATAAGTCATTGTCTAAGGCTAAGCCAGAGTCCTTGAGGTGATACATCTCTGGAAAACTTGACAGCAGGCAAAACAAGATGCATCCCTGGTCGAGGTGTACTTATCTTGTAGATGGAGCTGGAATGTTAAGGTTTACCTTGTATAATTCTCTTTTTTAAATTTCTCTTAAACTTCATTTATTTGTGTTCTGGCTGGTTCAGCCCACCCTGGGGTGGGGGTGCACAGCATGTGGTGCGAGGGATTGAGGAGTGGTCTTAACTTTCCTCCGCAGGTGCTTTAGACCACTGAGCCATCTCTCTGGTCCTAACCTGTATAATTTTCTAACAGGAGGTGTTTCCCAGTTGCATTCTTGTATGGTGTTAGAAGCTTAAATTTTAATATTTCTTTTACATTTAAAACTGCCTCGGGTGTGGTGGCGCACGCCTGTAATCCCAGCACTCGGGAGGCTGAGGCAGGAGGATCATTGTGAGTTCGAGACCAGCCTGGGCTACAAAAGTGAGCTCAAAGCCAGCCTGAACTGCATAGCGAGACCCTGTCTCAAAAAAAAAAAAAAAAAAAAAAAGAAGAAAAGGGTAGCATTTTAGCCGGGCGTGGTGGCTCACGCCTGTAATCCCAGCACTTGGGAGGCTGAGGCAGGAGGATTGGTGCGAGTTTGAGACCAGCCTGGGCTACAAAAGTGAGCGCAGGACCAGCCTCAACTGCATAGCGAGACCCTGTCTCAAAAAGACAAAAAAAAAACTGCCTCTATAACCACACCAACCAAAATACAGAATAAGCTAACTGGGGTCAGTTCTGTAGAACCAGTATGCTGCAGACACCTCTGGGCTCAGTGAAGAATACACCTTCACATTTGAATGTATTAGACCAACAACAGTGACCGATAGTCCACATAGGCACCAATCTGGGCAAGAGACCAAACCTCCTTAACCCACCTCTTCCAGGAAAGTCCCTGTTGCCCATGTCCACTTGCTATCATGACATGTTTCCCTGCTTGATCCCCATTTAATCAATATTACCTCAGTGACTATACTATAGCTTTGTCCCACCTCATACCCATCCAATGATTTTCCAATGGATCAATATTACCTTAGTAATCTTATTGATTTACATCTGGAGGCAGAAAATAGCTTTATTTACACTGGTGGACATGGTGGGGAGGTGTTCCCAGAGAACCCAGGTGGTGCAGGTTGGTCAGCTAGCATTTTTGTAAGATCCGTACATAGCAGTCACAAAAGCAGAAGGCTGTCTTTGGTTCCTTAGCAGGGTGAAATCATCAGTTACAAGGCTAGGTTGGTAAGAACCTACTATAGTGAGATACACCCCACTTGTTCAGATGCACTCTTGTGGTTACAGAGGTCAAGAAAGCAGTTATAGGCCTCAGGAGAGTGCTGTGCTCCGCAAGAAGGTTTCTTTGGAACCTTAGGAAAGACACATGAAAGCCTCCAATCCTTGGTGACTCACAGGGGTCCTTAGCAGGGCACTGCTGGAACAGGTAATGGAAGCGACTCCCTGGCCCCAGGAGGAGTGGGCCTCTGTGGGGAGCCCAAGAGTGTGAGCATGAAGCAAGGCACACACCAACCACCCATCCCTGTGCAGGGCAGGAGCAAGCTGCAGGGGAGCCTGAGGAAGCAGAGCTCGGGTCCAGGCCAAGCACTGCAAGCTCCAAAGCAAACTCCATGGACGTATAACACATGACGCAAAGGATGAGGGACTCAGACAGAGCAGCTCACGCCTTCCTGGGGGAGTCTAGGCAGCAAGCGGAACCCGCCCTGGTGCGATCTCTGCTCCCACACTGTCATTTTCCTTCTAAGGTCAAGGTTGGTGAGAAAGCTGCTTCGTCCCCACCAGTCCCCAGCCACACACGGGCACACACGGGGAGCCTATCCCCTGCAGGTACCCTGCACTTGTGGTCAGGAGGGCAAGAAACCACGGGCCTCCACTTCTTGCCCCCACCCCCACTGCAGCCCAGTCCCCTCTGGGCGGGGGGACCTCAGCACAGAGCAGCCTGGCTCCTCTCCCCAGAACTTCGGCTTCCACCTCATCCTTGCCTTTTAGGCCAGCAATGTCCACATGGTAGGTCCAGGGCAAGTAGTGCTATTTAATCATGCCCAAACTCCAGCGTATTAAAATTCCCTGGAGAATATCAGGTGGGTGACCACCACTATCCCTACAGCAGGGAAATCCTAGCTCTCCAGCAGCAGGAGCCCTGTACCTCCCTACTCTTGGTCTCCTCTCTCAGTAGGGATGTTGGCATCAGCAGCTAGAGTGCAGGGCTAGGCCACTTCGCCCCACCCCTACCTCTGTGTTGTAAGCAGCTGAGTTAGAAGGAAATATTGTAGGCAGGCAGGCAGGCAGACGGGGCTAGGCCCTCGAAGGAGGTAACACAGAAGACAAGATATCTCGCAACTGTGGGAGGGACGGATTCTCCTGCTGTGGGCCAGACCTAAAGACCAAAGATCAAACAAATGCTGACCTCCTTAAAGACTGGCATCTGAGCCGGGCGTGGTGGCTCACGCCTGTAATCCCAGCACTCGGGAGGCTGAGGCAAGAGGATTGGTGCGAGTTCGAGACCAGCCTAGGCTACAAAAGTGAGCTCAAGGCCAGCCTCAACTGCATAGCGAGACCCTGTCTCAAAAAAAGACAAAAAAAAAAGACTGGCATCTGAGATTGATCATCACCCTGAGGGAGCCAGAAGAATCTTTAATCCAACTACTACCCGACGGCTACCTGTTGAAGTCCTGTTCTACATTCATGCCCGCTGCTACGTGACTCGCTTCTCCTTTTGGTCCTGGACTTAATCAACTTTACCTGAGCAATGGCGCTTGTAACCTCACTGGTTGACCATTGCTTTGTCCCGCCTCATGCGCACCTAAGTGAGTTTCCATGTTCACCACCTTAGACCCACCTCACCACATGGTTTTCTTCTGTAAAAGTCCCTGGAAGAGACAGCTTCCCGAGGACCACCTGCTCGGGATGCCCCCTCCTGTCACTCTTGGACAGAAGCTTTCTTTCCCCCAATAAATCTATTATTTTCATAACTTCCATTTGTTCCTAAAATTCATTCCTTGGTTTTACCAAACACAAACTCGTCGCAGGTACTTTTCAGGTTGGGAAATGTTTTTTCCACCCAAGACCAGGTTTTTCTCCCTGCATCACCAGTATCTCACTCAGTTCCAGGGCTCCCTGAATCTGAGTGGAAGACTGCAGGAGTCTGCCCTGGGCTCAAGCTGCACAAGGTGCCCTTTGTCCTCAGTGTTCTAGGCAGCTATTTAGAAATGTGTAGCCAGAGAGGGACTGAGCTCTGAAGGAAGCAGAGAAGGGACTCATCAGAATTGTGGCAGGAAGCGTATCTGACTTCCCTGAGGCATGAGTGGAAACTTGAGATTATATTCTAATTGGACTGTCCAATCCAGATATCCACCTGGGTGGAGACTCCCAACCCATCCCTTCTCCCAACCAGTCCTGTTTCAGAAATCACAAGCCAGGCAAGGTCCATGATGTCGTCCATATGCCCTTACTATGTGCCCTGCTCCCCTGCTGAATCAGTACTAGCTAAGCACCTACACTTGCGATCTTGCTGGTTATTGTTGGACGCTGTTTTTTTATTTTTGTTTTGTCTTTTTGAGACAGAGTCTTGATGTTCAGTTCAGGCTGGCCTTGAGCTCACTTTGGTAGCCCAGGCTGGTCTCAAACTCGCACCAATCCTCCTGCCTCAGCCTCCCGAGTGCTGGGATTACAGGGGAGAGCCACCACGCCCAGCTTGTTGGACTCTCTGTATCCGCATTGTGACTTTGCTGCACAAACACCCAACAAAAGTCCCCATGAAATCCACCTCTGGAACCCTCCTGTCTCTCAGGAGCTACTCCCACTCCCCAATAAACCTTTCCTTTTTTTTTTTTTTGTCTTTTTTGAGACAGGGTCTTGTTATGCAGTTGAGGCTGGCCTTGAACTCACTTTTGTATCCCAGGCTGGTCTCGAACTCGCACCGATCCTCCTGCCTCAGCCTTCCGAGTGCTGGGATTACAGGCGTGTGCCACCACGCCCGGCAAACCTTTCATTTTTTCAGGGGACACAAACTCAACACATCTGATGTCTAGAAGGTTGGGAGCTGTATTTCTTCTCTTGTGTCTTTGGCAGGAGACAAGAGGCTGCTTTTGTTTCGCAGCTACCTTCACTAGGCTGACAGGACTCGGGGTTGTGATTCATTTAGGTGATGGAGTGCTGTCACCTGGTGTTTACTTGTTGCTTATGCCTTGTCGCTTGAGCTATAGTTGGAAGCAGGGAAGACCGTGATGTTTTCATATTTAGGTTTCTTTAATGGGACATACTCATTTTTGCAGACTGGGCCTTATATTTCTGCTTTGTATATACTACATTTATTTTACTTCTCTGTTTTGTTCTGAGCAGGAATCAGACTCACTAACCTTGTGCCTGCCAGGCTGGTGCTGTGCCACTGAGCTGTCTCCCTGGCATACGCTGCAGGCAGACTGACTTCTACACTGGCTGCTGAATTTACTTGTACTCCTTTCCTGACCTGTTTGGTGTCACAAAATGATTTGTCTTATTGTAGTTTTCAAATTTTATTGGTTTACTGAAAGAAAGTTAATGTTTGCTTGATCAATATTGCATGTTTATACCTAGTAATCTGAGCAACTACTATAAAGGTAACAATATGTAATACAACAACCATTGTTAATTTCCTATTACCCTGTTTTAAAATTCTGTATCATTTTTGTGTTTTTACTCTTTAAAAACAAATTTTAAAAAGCATTGTTGGGCTCTTTCTGGGAAATACCAAATGGCAGATGACACCGGTGCAGTGGGAGGGGCCGAAGGTCCCGGCATGGGAGGCCGAGGTGGCTTCTGCAGTGGCTTCCATGGAGGCTTCAGCAGTGGCCTTTGAGGGTATGGGCTCAGCAGAGCTGGGGGCTGGGCCGAGGCCATGGGGCTTGTGGCGGTAAGGCTGAAGACAAAGAGTGGATTCCTGTCACCAAGCTAGGCTGGCTGGTCAAAGACATGAAAATCAGGTCCCTGGAGAAAATTTATCTTTTTTCCTTACCCATCAAGGAGTCTGAGATTATTGACTTTTTTCTGGGCACATCCCTCAAAGATGAGGTTCTGAAGACCATGCCTGTGCAGAAGCAAACTCATGCTGGCCAGTGGACCAGGTTCAAGGCATTTGTCACCATGGGAGACTACAA
>PVJA010035932.1:0-12596 GCA_004027025.1 Myocastor coypus | reverse complement strand
TGCCTTTAAAAGACAGGGAGTGAAAACAAGACACTGATAACCTCAGATAAAAAGTGACAAAGGGCAGAGTTGCAGTAAAGGAATGAGAAACTCAAAATTTTTGAATTACTGGTGTGCTGATTATTTTGATTATAGTGATGGTCTCACACAGGAATACATGCCAACAACTTATAAAAAGTAGAGTTAAATGTAGTATATTATCTGTGGCAACTATTTCTCAGTAAGGCTATTTTTTTTGTTTGTTTTTACAAAGAAATAGAACTAAACAGAACCTTGAAAAATATACAGCATTGCATGGCATGTGCAATTTTACCACCCATTTTAATTAAAAACTATGTTAAATAATAAATTATTGGTTCATATAGCAAAGAATTAAATTCAAATTATATTTGAACTGCTACCTAGTGCCTTTGGGTGTTTATTTTCTTAAGTGGAAGTCTAGCTTTCCACTACATAAAGACTAAGTGGATCTATGCACCAAAAAAAACTGCTTGTGGAGTCAAATCACCTAGACTCTATCCTGTTTAAGTGCGGTAGAATAAAGATGGTCATAAATTTTAACTTCTTTCCACCACGTAAAGTCGACTTCCTCACCTAATACCAGGGCTGGAGACCTGATTTCATTTCGCCAAGGAAATGCAGCAGTGCAATGCTGTGAAATTTCTAAGTCTGTACTTTAGGGATCCCTACAACACAGAACGTGATGGCATGAACCTGTAGCCCCAGCTACCCAGAAAGCTGAGTGAGGACTACTCGAGCCCAGAAATGCAATATCAGACCATGTAACATAGTACAACTTTGTCTCTTAAAAGAAAGTAGCAAAGGGCCTGGCAGGATGGCTCAGTGGTCTAAAACCTGCTTAGGAAAGCTTGGGAGGCTGCAGGGACCGCGGTTAGATCCCTGGCACTACATGCTGCGCCAGCCCTGCCCTCAGGGCAGACAGAGCCGGCCATAAAAATAAATAAATAAACAAACAAACAAAAGTTCTTTAAAAAAAAAAGAAAACAGCAAACAAGTGAAAGAACCCCTATAATACCCACTTTCTGCAATTGAACCCTACTATTATATGAGTAAGGGCCATCTAACATTCAAGAGAAAGTGAGATTCCACAGAGCCCAGATTATCATCACAGCTGCTCTATCCAACTGAGTACCCAAACATATCAACAGGATAGAAATCCAAGGTAAACAATAAATGTTAAAATATTTCTGATTATAATATCATAAAATCACAGTTCTATTTATTTTGAAAATGAAGGACCATCCCAAGTAGAAACAAAATAATATTATTTTACAAATAACATTTGTTATGAGGGCCAGCCAAATAGCTCAGCAGATTAAAGCGCCTGTAAACAGACACAGGGGTCAGGGGCCAGGGGTTCAATCCCTGGGCCTGCCATGCTGGCCCCACTCCTGGGGTACAGGTGTGCTGAGATGGCAATTGAGATTGGGTGTGGTGGCATGCACTTGTAATCCCAGCTCTTGAGAGGCTGTAAACAGGTGGATTACCATGAGTCTAATCTAGTAGTGAGACCCTGAACACCTTGTAGACCCTTCCCTAAAAAAAAAATTATCTATCTATCTATCCACTTAAGAAAATAAACACCCAAAGTCACCCAACCCCCCCCCAAAAAATTATATATTATATATATATATATATATATATATATATATATATATATATATATAAATGGTTTATGTCTAGTTGTCCCCTCCAAAGCCTCTTGCAGTCATGGGGCAGCTCCTGGAATTTGTGATTGATTACTATGGGTGTGAATGCTGCACCTGGCCTAGGGCAGGTATTTGGCATTATAATGTAAGAAGGGGAGAGAGGCTGCTACCACTCTGTTGCTCTTTGCCACAGCCTTAAAAGGTTGCTCTCTACCTTGGAGCCACCTGAGTGTTGACTGAACCCTCCAAGTAACTGTTAGCTAAATAAACTTTTCTTTTCCTAATTTTGAGTTTTGGATATTTGTCCCAGCAACAAGAGTAACTGAGACAATATTTTATTCCACAAATTCTTATAAAATTTTCGGGTTTCCAACAACTGAAACTGAAGGCAGACAAAAAAAGGAAAAGAGGGTGGCACCTTTTCTCAAAGCATCTCAAAGTATTAAAAAAAAGACCCAAATTGCAAAGATAACAGAAGATGTTAACAGAAAATAAAGATGTAATGACAAAGTTGTGACTGTCACAACCTCCTAGAATATTTTGTCCCACTAAACTTCAACATCATAGCTTTAGATTAGGAATCTTAGAAGTACACTCAACTAGTAAGTCCCTACAAATATGTCCCTTCAAGGGATGGCCCCTCCAGACTCATTAACATGTGCTGTCACAACACCTTATATTTACCTTGTTCATCACAACCATCTTACTGTATTGTAATTAACAGTCTGTCTTTCACTCGATAGAGTATACATTCCGTGAAGATATAGGCTATGCCTTATTAATCAACTGTAACACTACTTCTGTCATTTTGTTGTAGAAATTTCACTTTAAATCCATTATCTCTTACTGTAAAATGACACCCACGAAGGCCTGACAACTCTTTTCTCTGGAGGGCTCATTAGACTTCTGGACAACAGAACTACTTCAGCAGTACTGAGAACCGACCACACCCCCCTTATACACTCACCCCTTCCTGGGTTTCTTCCTACTTTGCTAGTTGCTCCTTTTGGGGGCTGTTTTTCCTCATCTAATCCAAAATAATTCAGTTCTGGTCCTGTTCTCCTTCTATATTCTCTTTCTAGATGAATCCATTATTCCCACTAACTTGAATGTACATAAGCTGATAATTCCTAAATTTACTCTCTTGGCTCACATCTACCCATCCCCCAAGGCCCAGATTCACAAAGTTAATTTCTTACTGGATGTATTCTGTAAATATGTTTAACAGCTAATTTAAAACTTAAATGTGTCCCTAGTAACTGTATATATTTATAGTAAACATTACTCTGTCCTTCTCCAGATCTTTTGATCTCAGTAAATGATAGCTCTAGACTGGGTATGGTGGTACGCACCTGTAATCCCAGCACTTGGGAAGCTGCAAACAAAAGGATCAATAGGAGTCCAATCTGTTGTGAGACCCTGTAGACTCTATACTAAATACATTAAAAAAAAAAGGTAGTTCTATCCACCAAGTGAACTCAAGTCAGAAATCATATCTTGTAGAATTTCCACTGAATCTACCTGAAAAATGTTTAGAACTAGAACTTATACTAATGTAATCATTACATTGCCTGAATTTCTGAAAAGGTCTTCTCAATTATCTTTCTTCTTCTAGAGTGCGCTATCTCTCTCTCTCTCTCTCTCTCTCTCTCTCTCTCTCTGTCATGCACTATCCATACAGTACCTAAAGTCATCCTACAAACTAAATCACTCTTTTTCTGCTGTTAAAATCATTTCATTAGCCCTTAGAATAAAATCTAAATTTCCTACAGTAATGACCTCTTCCACTTTCCCATATCTCACTTTCATTCTTTCCCCTATCCACTCGCTAGCCACCTGTCACAATGCTTTTCTTTCAATAAGGCAAGTAAAGCTCTGTTCCTCTCTCCTGTCTTTGTATATGTTCTTTTCTTTGCCTGGGATTCCTGTGCTTTCTCATGTTTGAATTTCTAGCCAAAGGTTAACTCTCTGAGAACATCCTTGATGACACTATCATAGGTAGGACTCTACTATTCTCTCCAAGCTTACTGTTTGTTTTTATCATAATACTTATTACATCTGTCAACTGTTCTACTAATTTATGTTTGTTTTCTTCTGGTAGGACCATCAATTACAGTGTAAGTTACATGAACACAGGTGTTGAGTCTGTCTTATTTATCATTAGAACCCCAGTTTCTTCCAAATCCTCAGAATATTTACTACTGTTCTTGAAAAACAGACATGCTGCAGCATACTCAAAACTAAATTGTACAATATATAAGCTTTCCCAGTGTAGGAGGAGACTAACAGAAAAAGTTGTGAAGACACATTATTGCATAATAAGAAATCTATATAGAATGGCTTTAAGTACTCTATGCAGAAATGTTCTGCCTAAATACACTGAAGAAAATTATATGTTTTGTTATATTATTATATAATTATATTTTAAATATTTCTGGAAGTTTTCAAAATTATATTTTATCTAAAACTGCTAACTTAATATTTTACCCAAAGTCCAGCTACATATTTTTATATTTAAGGATGAATTATTGGCTTAAGGATATTAGAAACTTTGCTTCCTTAGCCCACACCTACATATAAGATAAAAGATAAAATGTACATTAGACAACTCTGTGGCTTCTGAAAACAGAGTTACAGTTGGGATGAGGACTGCCCCCTGAGGACCTAGACACCAAAGGCAAGTGGATGCCTCTGGTGCTATGGTGAGGTGAGAGAACCTCTAGCAGAAGTATCCAGGGGAAGAAGCCTGGGTGGCTGCAGCTGTGCCCTGCCAGGAGATCCTGGGACCATGGGCCCTTCTGTCTCCTTCACTTTCTACTGCCATATTATAAGGAGTTTCCACCACCATCTACCCCTGCCATGATATACTAAGCCACCATAGGCCCAAAGGAGCAGAGTCTGGAGAACCGGGACTGAAACCTCTGAAACCTGGAGGAAACAGAAATTTTTTCTTCTTATAGAAGTTATTACCTCAAGCATTTGTCAGTGATAGAAAGCAGACTAATACAATTGGAATCCACCAGAAAAAACTGAAACTGTTGACAAATAATCATAAATTAAAAGCTATTTCTGTCTTGCCAGTGCTAAATTTTATACATATACATAAAGGTGTATGTGTGTGTGTGTGTGTGTGTGTGTGTGTGTGTGTGTATGTATGTATGTATATATACATACACACACATATATTTATCAGATAAATGTCTTCTGCATAGCTGAGATGTATTTTCTTAATCCCAGAGTCAAATTATTTTTTACTGTGTATAATTCCCTTCTGTTCTTATCTCTTGTACATCTATCAGAAGAGATATTCAAAAGCAGCTAATTTAAGGCATTCTTTTCCCAGCACTTGGAAGGCTGAGGCAAGAGGATCAGTGCAAGTTTGAGACCAGCCTGGGCTACAAAAGTGAATTCAAGGCCAGCCTGAACTGCACGCAGAGTGAGACCCTCTCAAAAAGACAAAAAACAACTTTAAAAATAAAGCACACTTTAAGGAACTTCAAAATAAATATGATGTCCCCTCCAAGGCATATTTATTCTTTTTTTTTTTTTTTTGGTGGGGCCAGGGTTCAAACTCACGACCTTGCATTTGCCAGGCAGGCACTTGTGCCACGGAGCTATCTCCCTGGCCCCGGCAGATTTATTCTTAACAGAATAAAAGTTACTGTATTTTTATTCAACAGAAAAAGAAGGGGCCCAGCAGGATGGCTCAGTGGTCTAAAGCACCTGTTTAGGAAAGCTTAGGCGGCTGCAGGGACCATGGTTCAATCCCCAGCACCACATGTTGTGCCAGCCCTGCCCTCAGGGCAGGCTGAGCTGGCCATAAAAATAAATAAATAAACAAACAAAAGTTCTGAAACAAGAAAAAAATAAAAATAAAAATAAAAAAATTCAAAAAAAAAAAAAAAAGAGAGAGAAAAAGAAATATCAGGGGCCAGCAAGATAGCTCAGTGAACTAAAGTATCTGCTTAGGCAAATTTAGGCAAGCACAGGGACCACAGTTCAATACTCAGCACCATATGCTGTGCCAGTCCTGTCCCCAGGGCAGACTGAGCCAGCCAGAATCTGGGAGTACTGGTGCATCCCTGTAAGCCCAGTGTTGGGAAGGCTGAAAGCAGAAGGATCACCACAGTCCAAGCTGCATAGTGAGACCCTGTGACAAACAAATACATTTAAAAAAATAAATAAATAAAAATAATTTACTAAAGCAAAAATGAAATATCTATAAAATCTAAACTGAGTAACAGAAGCCTATTTATTCTGTATGGTTTTTAGCTTAATTGTTCAGAATGTATTTCAAGGGATATTATAATCAGACATAGATGACAATGAATTATTCACACAATGGTCTATGAAAATTTAATAATGTAAGTTAAGCTTTTCTGGAACACCTTCTACATATAAAATAAGCACAACATGGGGATAAGATGGTAATATGACCTACCCTTATAGGACCTCATAGATGTATTAGAGATATGTCTCTGTAGATACAAAGCTTATTCAGTCTGTGCTTCAGTCATTCTGGAGCTTAAGATGATACCACAGTTTGCTTAGCATTAGCCCTAAATGAAAAACAGTCTGTCCATGTACTACCAAGATCAGTGTTTCAACTCTGAAGCACCGAGATCTAACTGGGTCAACCAACCACTGCTCTCACATGAAATAGTACTTAGGCTTTTCAAATATATTAGAATTCATCCACATTGAAGATTAATTCCTAGATGTATTATGAGACACAAATGGTTCGGACAAAAATACTCACAAAGGTATCCATCACAAATTTGTGATATAAATTCAGTATCACATCATGGTGATAGGTATAAACTAATTTAGAATATCAAGCTGATGAATTTGGCCTTAGGTTCATTTGTTCACTCAGTCATTTACTGAACACTGGCCACATACTCAGTGCTACATTGCACATTAAGAACACAGTGTGACGAAGAAAAAGAGGAAGGTTCTCGCCCAGAGGGCTTTAAGCAACAATCAAGTAACTACTGAGTTAAGATACTATGCTCCCCCTCTCAGCAAATTGTCCATCCTGTTGGCTTCTAGTGTGATGTCTATAACTACAGACCAAACAACTTCTGAAAGCCTACCCTAACGGAATCCTTAAAAATGTGTACACTAGGAGCAATGTGTACAAAGAAATGTCACACATTTATTAGCCTTAAGATTTTTCAGGAAAGCCTATAATCCCAGCACTTGGGAGGCCGAGGCAGGAGGATCAGGGTGAGTTCGAGACCAGCCTGGGCTACAAAAGTGAGTTCAAGGCCAGCCTGAACTGCATAGTGAGACCCTGTCTCAAAAAGAAAAAAAAAAAAGATTTTTCAGGAAAAACCAACTAAGTGTTACTCAAATTTGCTGATGGTGTCAAAAGTTAAACAACTTACAGTCCAAAATGAATGAATCACTGTGTAGAGGGGGAGAAGAGGAAATGACATGAGTGTTTGAGAGTTTAATCCTGAGTCAGATCATAAATCACCAACTTTTCCTAACTATAATAATTGCTTCCTCCATAATTAAGTTTTATGACATCATCAAAAAGCTTATACCAAATTTTGTTTAGATATAAAATGATTTCACAAGCTACTTTATTAGCTTTTTAATATTTTATACAGGAAAAGCTCTAAAATTGTATATAAAGGAAATAGTTATACCAACTTTCATAATTTTAAACTCTTTACCATTATCAAAAACCATCTCACTAATGAAAATTTGGAAGACTTCTAATGTCTCAAGGAATATTTTAAATATTTTATTTTTTAAAGATCTGGTTTTATTTCCATATGTTTTTTTAGTTTTCTTTGTAGTATTACTACAAATAAACAAAAATTGTTCAACATTCTCTGTGCTTTGCTTTAAATGAAAAAAAATTAATGCAGATGAATAACACTGACTTATTTATTTTCCTTCAGAACATCTATCAAGCATAAAACATGGTTCTATCCTTACACTGATATTTATATAAGCCAACCATAATAGTCTATCTTATACTTTACCTTTTTATCTCTTCTATCCTTGAAATTCATCATGTATCCATCCCCAAGCCGCTCCCACTTCTCCTCTTCCATCCATCTCTATCTGTCCCTCTTCCCTTTAATTCTCTTCCAGTTCCATTCAGTGTCAGATTTTATGAAGCCTTCATTTAATTTCTTTCACATTTCCTTCTCTGTCTAGTATGGATTCTGTTCTGATTACTCTACCATAAACGTAATCTTGAGTCACCACTAATTTCTGTGTTTAAACAAGTCAAATGAGCTTTGTTATTTTCCATTCTCAAGAACCCTGTCACATCTGATATTGCTGACCACCTCCTTTGTGAACACCTGTCCTGTGACCTCCATGTTTTAAAATAAAACAAGTTGGCCGGACGTGGTGGCGCATGCCCGTAATCCCAGCCCTCAGGAGGCTGAGGGAGAAGGATCGGTGCGAGTTCGAGACCAGACTGGGCTACAAAAGTGAGCTCAAGGGCAGCCGGAACTGCATAATGAGACCCTGTCTCAAAAAGACAAAAAATAAAAAATATAATAAAATAAAACAAGTTGATTTTTTTTTTCATCACTACTATACTTTTCCAACTCTCCTTTAATACTTCTAATAATTTCCTTGTGCTTCCTTGTTGATTGTCATTCCTCCCACAGTATACCTTAACAGGTGGCTTCATTTTTCAGAGGGTTTTGTCTTGGCCTTGCTCTCTTTGGAAAATAAAATCAAAGAAACCCAAAACATGTTTTGAATTGAGAGATCAATGGAATCAATGGAATCAAATTCCAAGTTGATACCTCTAAGAAATTTAGATATAAAAGCTTTGAAAAGGCAATATAAGTCAATCAATAGGAACACAGGCTCTGGAGCCAGACTTTTGTGGTTAAATTCTGGTTCTGCCACTGTCAGATTATATCATAATAGACCCTTTCTGGGCCCAGCAGGATGGCTCAGTGGTCTAAAGCACCTGCTTAGGAAGGCTTAGGCAGTTGCAGGGACCACGGTTCAATCCCCGGCACCACATGCTGCACCAGCCCTGCCCTCAGGGCAGGCTAAGCCGGCCATAAAAATAAATAAACAAATGGACAAAAGTTCTGAAACAAGAAAAAAGTAAAATAAAATAAAATGAAATGAAATGAAATAAAATAAATAATAGCCCCTTTCCTCGATTATATCATCACAGTCCTGTTTCTGCCTGGAGCCAAGCAATCACAGACTAAAACTATTACTTTAGAAATCCATTAGAAGTTACTATTCTAAGAAAATTCTTAAACGTTTTTGGTAGGAGCTACAGAATTTACTATTTATAGGTAAGCAGGCCCATTCCAGCATACAACACCCCTGATGCATGTGAGACTGAATATATGACAACCCCAACATGAGCAAGCAGGTCCAGGCCAGGACCTGGATACCTTCCAATGAGAACAAGTACACACCAGGCCAATGGTCCCCCTTCTCCCCCCCACACACACAAACATACAAGGGTATGGCTGGATGGCCAAGTCCCAGCTGGCTCTACGTTTGCTTCTCCTGGATTCATGGCAGCATAAACAAAGACTGACAATGTGATCCTGGACAAAGGACCACACAGCAGCAAGAGCCCAGAGACCTGAATGAAAATCATCTACCAGAGGGAGCAAGAGCATGACTTTCTTGGTAATCACAGTCTGGGGTAAATGAACAGAAAGGTCTCTGGTGAAGGGAGGGCATCTCCAAAGTCTACTAGTCCTAAAGCAAGGTACAGAATATCATGATTGCCTGGATCCCAAAACTGCACATCTTGGAAGGAAACCATTCATTCAAAAACAGGAATTTTTCTTTGATTCGATTTTTTTATTTTTCATAATTTTTTATATCTTTCTTTCATTGGCTTTCTGTGGAGCTAGTGTTTTCTTTTTTTCCTCTTTTACTTTGCTCTCCTTTTTTCCCCTTTCAACTTTTTCTCTTCCTTATTTTTCTTTTATTTATTATATTTTGCCCCACCTTTTTCTTGTTCATTCTTTTCTGTGACTTCTAACACTAGCAATTTCCTTTTATTCCTTCTTTATCTTATTTTACCTCTTCCTTTCAAACATATTTTTAAGTTTTTCTTTTTTTATTCTCCAGTTCCCTACTCCTTTATCTTTACTAGTGTAGCTACCAAGTTTTTTAAATATCTAGATAGCTAGTTAACTTTATGCTATTGCTACCGTATACTATCCTACCTTTAGTAGATATTTATGTTAATAGTAGATCAGTATTTCTTTTGTTTTAGTGTTCATACTCTAACTATCTCTTCTATGGGTAAGGGTGATACACTCTTGGTTGTTAGAATATGTCAATATGCAGTTTGCATTTGATTTTATTACTATAGCCAAAGTAACACAGGTCCTACTACTAAATGGTTTCCTTGGGATTCCAATATTTGCATTGCTTTGGGGTCATTAAAAATACCGTGGCCTATTTCTGGATAAGTAAGTACTGGGCCAAATATACTGTAATTTCCATCTCAAGTAAACAGAGATGGTTGGATCCTGGTATAGAAGCCAAGGCAGTCATTAGCCATGTCTATAGGAGACAATAAAAAGTGATGTTAACTAAAAGTAGGTATTTCCTCATACTAGAAAAAAAAAAAAAAAAAAAAAGCTCTTCAGTATAATCAACCATCTATCCTCAAAGCAAAAATAAAAGAAATATGAGAGGAGAAGCAGCAAAATGCTTCCCCAAACTCCTAACTCCCCCAAAGCTCATCTATGGGGCACTGAAGAGGAGTGAAACAAAGCCACACACCCAAATTATGAGCAAAATGATCAACAAGTCTACAGAAGACATTAACAAAAAGCTAGGTGAGCTAAACAAAACGATGTTAAACATGACCAACCCAGTGAAGAATCAGCCTCCAAATAAAAATTCAGGACTGGATGCCGTGGCACGCCTGAATCCCAGTACTGGGGAGGCTGAGGCAGGAGGATCGATCTGAGTTCGAAACCAGCCTGGGCTACAAAAGTAAGCTCAAGGCAAGCCTGAACTGCATAGCGAGACCCTGTCTCAAAAAGACAAAAAATTAAAATAAAATAATAAAAATTCTATGAAAAGGGTTGGTACCAGTAGAGATTTTGTAAACATTTTGAAAAAAAAAATAATGTTACCAATCAACCTTTTTGCAATAATCAGAGCATTTTCCAGAGTCTGTCCAAAGTTTCGAGGTTCTGACTCATCCTGCTTGCAAGTGTACGAACACTAGACATCATCCCTTCATAATCTATTCCAAATGTCTCACCCAAGTATTAAAAAATGAGAATGAGAAGAAGCACCTCAAAGTTCTACCTACTGACATAGAAAAGTTGTTAAACATTTCAATCAAGTGATTTCTTGAATTGTAAAGCTTAGATTTAGAGATAAAAAATAAAGCTGATATATCCCTGGCTAGCACAATCACAAATGACAAAAGCAAGGTAAGTTACTGCAACTAAATTTTCTGCTAGATTCAGCACTACTTATGTCACTTTTTGGATGACTGAAAAAGATTCCAATATCTTTAAGTGGCACAATGTAAACATAACCCTGTAGTGATCATGAAAAAGCAAAAACTTCTATCTCTGTGACCTCACTCAGTGAAACAAACCTAAAATGGTTCTGTTTGGAACACACTGTACTGAGTGTCAAGAATGGTAATGAAAAAGCATCTGGCACATCTTACTCTTAAAAGATTTGTATATAGATGTGATGAGATATTTATTTATTATTTACTTATTTATTTTAATATATTTAGTACAGGTTCTACAGGGTCTCACTAAACAGATTGGACTCGTAGTAATCCTCCTATTTTCAGCTTCCCAAACACTGGGATTACAGGTGTGTACCACCATGCCCAGACTCAATCGCCATCTCAGAGTGCCTTGGGGGGTGGGGCCAGCACAGCACACCCAGGATCGACCCCTGGTCCCTGTGTCTGCCTAAGCAGGTGCTTTAATCCACTGAACTATCTGGTCTGCCCTGATGAGCCTTTTAGATCAAACAATTAGGAACTAATACAAGAAAAAATGTATAATACATTGTATAGTATAATATTTACAAAGTTTCAAAGGCCCACCCCAACCATTTTCTTCCAAGAGCAACCCAGACTCTTCCTTCTGTGTGCAACTGCTGGCTTACAAAGCAAGGATACTCACTTAAGGAACTCAGCCCTGTTTCCCTCACTACAGATGAACAGGCCATGATCATGAGCCATGAAAGCTACCACAGTTCTTCGTACAAGGCAATAACCAATTATCCAACTAGATCCTTCTTCTGTTTCGAGAGATTTAATCAGCAATGTGTGAAAAAGATTAACATGTCTGAATGGAGCTGCTGCTGCATCAGGAATGACAAGTTATTCTTTTAACTCTCCATGAGGACCAATGCACATTCCCAATTATAGAGCACAGGCCCAGAGGGACTGCTTAGCTGCTGAGCCCGTTTCCTGTGCTTCTTCAATTCTCACATACCTTACAGTAAGTTCCTCTTTCTTACTTTTATCCTTACATGGTATGCTAATAAATATTTTATAAGTGACCAAAAAATGAAATATCCAGATATGATACTATATCTTAAAAACATAAAATACATGGACAGAAAAAGAAAACTATATCTGAATCAAGTATATAACTGTAACTCAGGTTTTCCTCTTACAAATTATCCATATATTTGAAGCACATAAAGAGATACTTTGAAGTGTTTATTTTGACGTGAGGGGCAGGTATTGAAAATAGAAAATAGCGAACTTCCTGTCCCAGCCCAGCCCAAACCCCACCGCTGGGAGCTGAGCCTGCGCACCCGCCGCGGCCCAAGCTCCAGCACTGAACCCATCAAATAGCCCGTTTGGCAACCGTTCCGGTCCACGAGCCTACCAGGACTACTCAATCCCAAAGCTCCACCTCCACCTACAGACCACATCCCCCAGGATTCACAAAAGCTAGCAGC
>PVJA010035931.1:0-21479 GCA_004027025.1 Myocastor coypus | reverse complement strand
CTTTATATTACATTCAGGCTCTCCGCCTTAGCTCCCGCCATAGGCTACACCCATAGTCCCAGAAGTACTTCCACCCATAATCCCATCAGTACTAAAACCCATAATCCCAGGGATCAAGGATCAAGTCTCAAACTCTAGAAGTCCCTGCCCAATGACTCCATGAGGCTTTGGGGGGACAACTAGACATAAGCCATAACAAACTCTCTAACACATCCAGCCACAGATAAGCAATAATCTATTGAATCACACTAATATAGATGACTTTTTTCTAAAATTTCACATAAAATATTTTTGTGATGCATTTCTACTCTGTCTTCTTGTATATAACATAAATATTTGAAATTCACATGCCATTCAATTTATCAGGAAAGCATTCACTTTTTTGGCAAGGAGTATTCAATGTTTGAATATATTAGTCTTTCCATTCTGAGTTGTCAAAATTTCATTACTTTTAATTTGGAAAATATAGGTATTTGTGTGAATGTTACTTTTAATCTCATTTTGGCAAATATCTAGGAATGAGATTATTGAATGGAAAATAAGTTTAAGTTCAGAACAAACTTCTATACTTGTTTAGCAAAATGCTTGCACCCGTAAAAATTTAAGAATTTTCTAGTTATTTGCATTCAATTAACACTTGATAATATTGTATTTTTTAAAAAATAGCCATTTTAAATAATGTATCTAGGAAGGGACAAATAGCTCAGTGGGTTAAACTGCCTATGTTATAGGGTAATAATATCACTAAGCTTCTCTTCTGGAGGGCTAACAACCTAAGTTGGCCAACCAAAATATTAGAGAAAAACAAAGGACACAAGGATAGCCAATATTTTGGCCTTAGCCCTTCAAGGTCAATGAAGATTCATGACATAAGAGAACCTTTATTGTAACATCCTATAATTCAGTGTTGTCCCAAATTTTGTTCAACGAGATTATGGGGTCACAGAGGAAAGGAATTGATGATGTGTAGTGTGCCTAAGGAGAATCGCCTAGAGGGAAAATATTCAGGCTTTCACAGAGAATAATTTGGTGAAGCAATAGCTGTGACTCATTCAGATAGCTGAAGCTGACAAAAGTTCTACAAAATGCTGTACATGGTTTCAAGGTAAATCCTGAGCAGATTTGTCTGACCTTGTCAGATATAAAAGTTATACCTTTTATGGTATAGCTTTTGCTTTAACTTGCTTTTAACCATCAAGCAGAAAAAGTCTAACCATAAGATATAAAATGTAAAGCCATATTAATATGGCTGTAAAAGCTCAAGTCAACAGCTTCCAACATTGCTAGTTCTGCTGATAACCCACTACTTTTATGGATTATTGGACTATATATACAGCTACTTTCTCTTAGTCCAATGAGAAGAAATATTTGTACTAACATTGTTTAGAAAAGTTATCATGTCTGCATCTTGTCCTCTGAACAACTACTATATTTACTGCTTTTTCTGTCTTTGTTTCTGCTATCTTTACTCTTAAAATAAAATTAAATCTATAAAAAATAATAAAAGAAACAAAAAAGTGTAACCATGAGGTCTAAAAAGTAAAGCCATATTAATATGCTGAGCTGTAAAGGGCTAAAGTCAACAACTTCACACAATTGCCAGTTATGCTGGGACCTCACTACTATTATGGACTATTGGATTATATTGGGTTACTTTTTTTTGTCTTTTTTCAAGACCGGGTCTCGGTATGCTGTTGAGGCTGGCCTTAAGCTCACTTTTGTAGCTCAGGCTGGTCTCGAACTTGCACCAATCCTCCTGCCTCAGCTTCCTGGGTGCTGGGATTACAGGCATGAGCCAACACGCCCGGCTTATATTGGGTTACTTTGCTGAACTCATGTAGCTAAAATATTTGGAGGGCCACCAAGTATGAAAAGACTGTTTAATGACTTCTCCAAATCCACCTTTTCTAACAGCAAAGGAGCACTCATCTCCCACCAAACATCACAAAAAAGAGGTCTATAAATTAGGGACCATTTTGTAGCAAAAAAATAAATATATAAGTATACACAAGATAGGATAGTTATACAGCTACTTTCCCTTAGTTCAATGAGAAGAAAGGTTTGTCGTAATAGTGTTTAGAGAAGATTTCATATCTACATCTTTTCATTTAAATTACTGCTACAAAGACAACAATATGCAATGTATTAATTATTATAACTGGCCTACTAACCTGTTTTGAAACCATCTCATTGTTGTTTCTCATTAAAATAAATAAAACTTAAAAAAGACAGTGGACACAAAAAAATAGCACCTACAAGCAGGGGCAGGGGCCAGGGGTTCAATCCCTGGGCCTGTTGTGCTAGTCTCCCAAGGATGCGCTGGGATGGCAATTGAGACTGCGAGTGGTGGTACATGTTTGTAATCCCAATTCTTGGGAGGCTCTAAACAGGCAGTTCACTATGTGTCCTATTTAGTAGTGAGAACCTGAACACCCTGTAGACCCTTCCCAGGGGAACAAGTCCCCTGTCCCTATGCCTGGTTGCAGGTGCTTTAATCTGCTGGGATGTTTAGCCAGTCCTATGAGTAGATGCTTCTGATGAGTGGAATTCTTTGGTTGGTTGTATGCTATTTTAAACCTTTGAGAAATATTATTTTTATAGTTCTTTATATATTCTGGGTACAACTCTTATGAAACAATGTATTCTTCAAATATTTTGTCCAAAACTATGGCTTGTATTTTTATTATCTTCATAGTTACTTTGAAATTCTTAATTTGTTATTTGTATGGGTAATATTTCAGTTAAAAGTTTAGAAAAGCTATGCTTTTTTCAAAATTTTATAGCTTTAGGTTCTTTGTTTTGGTCCATGAACAATTTTGAGCAAGTTTGTACTTGTAGTGAGGTATGAATCAAATTTATTTTTTAAACATAAGTATACCCAATTATACCAGGATTTCTTTATAAAAAGACATTTCATGGGCTGGCAAAATAGCTCAGTGGAATAAACACCTGTTTGACAAACTGAGTTCAATCCTTGACACAAAGAAAGTTAGTTCATGTGGCTGAGAGTATGTTTCAGTGGTAGTGTTTCTCTAATCAAACATGAGATGGACAACTAACATGTCTGCCTCAAAATTATAAAAATATATTTATGTGAAAGATAGAGACAGAGTGAGAGACAGAGAAAGAGATAGAGGTGAGAATTTCCATATACTTATTGCTGCTTCCTCCCTCACACAGCCAGTATCTCAGTTAATATCTATGAAAGTTGTCATTTGTTAAAATTGATGAACCTGGGCCAGATGTGTTGCTCAATGGTACAGTGCCTGCCTGGTAAGCATGAGACCCTGAGTTCAATTTCCAGTAGCAAAAAAAAAAAAAATAATAATAATAAAGAGGCCAAAATTCAATGAACTTTTAATATTTTTGCCTTTAAGTTATTTTCTTAGCTTTTCTAATAATTACTATATTTAAAACAGTTGTGAGTAGGAGTGGTCAGTGTGGGCATATTTGCTTTATTTCTGATCTGCAGAGTAAACATTCAATTTCTTACTGGGTAAGTAGGCAAAGTACAGTTTCATGAAGTTGAGGAAGTTCATTAAAATACTATAGTGCTGAGGTCTTTTATTGGAAATGAAAGGCAGCTCTAATCAAATTTTTTTTTCTGTGTTTGTCAAATTTTAACATAATATAAATCACATAGGGTTCTTCTTAAATTTAATTTTGATTTGGTCAGTCTGAGATGACCAAGTGGGATGGGATATAGTGTTGTAATTCATTGATATTACTGATTATAGTCTACATTTTTGTATAGGCAAGATCTAAGATATACCTCTCTGACTTCAAGAAAAATATTTATAGTGAGATTTATAGTGATATATATATATATATATATATATATATATATATATATATATATATATATATATATATATGACAGGCTCTACAAGGTCTACAGGGTCTCGCTATGTAGATTGGACTCAGTGATTCACCAGTTTTCAGCCTCCCAAGTGCTGGGATTATAGGCACATTCCACCATGCCCAGTCTCAATCACTGTCTCAGCATGCCAAAAGGGCAAGTCTGGCATGGCCTGCAGGGACCGAACCCTGGCCACTGCGGTCTGCCTAAGCAGGCATTTTAGTCTGCTGAGCTATCTGCCTAGCCCTCCTTGTATATATTTCTTTGATTCTAAATTATAAAATATAGCATCCTTCATTGACCAAGTAATTTTGATGGACAAGTCTACATTGTCACAGTTTAGAGAACAAGGAAAACTACAGAAACTGTAGTTTACAGATGGTTTCTATCCAGTAATTGGACAGAAATTACTTTGAGTCAGATGAGAGATAGCTACCTGTACTAAAGTATTTTGCTCTACTTCATTCTTTGGCTTACACAACAAATTTTCAGTTAGTGGTAACCATTATTTGATTTTGTATTTTCTGGCACTAGCGTGCACATGGTGGGTGCTCATTAATAGTTTATTTATAGGTTAAATAACCTGAATGTAGTAAGAAATTAGAAGCCTATCTTTGAATAATTTAGTATCAAGAGGAGGGGAAATGGTAGTTTGATGGAAGAGGATTCAGGGATAAGCAAAATTTTTGTTTTATTTTGAAACAGTGTTTTAGAAATACATCTAAATATGAAATTGATTTTGGGGAGAAAGCAAACATTAAATGAATGAGTGGTTGAAACTATGGGATAGAAAAAGTACAATTGATAAAGCAAATTTCAATAGTACATAATGAATACAATAGCTAATTTAATCATACATGGGATTCAGTCATATAGACTCTTCATTATGTATAATTCATGTGTGTGCACATGTGTGTTATGTCATGGTTATATTTTTCATTTGATATGAGTCTATCCTCATGTATGGGTTCATTGATACTCACTCATATTTTCCTTTTCTGTTGTTTATGACCTCAGCAAAAAGTTACACAACTGAAAATATTTTACTTTTATTTTTTTCCATTTGTGTACAAATGGCACGTGGTCTCACTATGCAGATCTGACTCATAGTGCCCATCCTCTTTTCAGCCTCCTCAGTGCTGGGATTACATGCGTCCACTAGTATGCCTGGACTTGGTCACTGGCTCAGTGTGTCCTGGGAGTGAGTGGGGCCAGCACGGCATGCAGGCATGGGGATGGAACCTTAGTTTCTGTGCTTGCCAAACCAGGCACTTAGTTTGCTGAGCTATTTGCCAGCACTCAAACTGAAAATATTTTGACAGTATTACCTGTGTGTTCAGTTACTACAATTTGCTGTGATTTTTCTGGCTGAAATGGTCTAATTTTTAGAAGTTGAAACATTTCAAATGTATAAGGAAATAATTAGCACAGCTAACACAAAACTGACAAAATTAAAACTTTATACAGATCATAATACATAAAATCGTAGGATCAAAATACCATAATGACATCTTCCTTTTCTTATTTGCAAATATTACAAATTTTTAGCACATGTGAGTTCTAATGAAATTTATAAAGAACTATACTTCTCCCTTGCAAAAACAGTTCAATTTAATGCTTAAGTGTGCTTTAGTCAGCATGGCATTATCTATTTGTACCTGTAAGAACACACCACATTCTCAAACTTTGCTATTTCTTGGTCCTCAAATATCATATTTCCAAATAATTAGATTTTGATAAGTATTTTCTTGCCTTTCCTTTATGTTCACTAGTGCAATATTTCTTTTTATGCAATTCATTGCATTCCTAACTCTTTGTCTTTACATTTACGTTTTAGGATTCTGGTGAAATAAAAAATGCACATAGAATTTAATGGAAAACTATGGGAAATACACTTGCATACAACTTGCACAGGTGTCTTGTGAAATTTAATATTAAAGAAAACTATAATTCAACCAATGTAATCACTGAACTGTCATTGTTTATTAAAGATGCCTTTGTGATAGAAGATATGAAATATTATTTTGCACTACTTCACAGAAAATAGAAACATTTTGTGTTCCCTAAAAGCATGATGTTTGAGTACATTTCGTCTGCAGGACTGAGGCTGGTTTGATAAGACTGATTTTACTGGTCATTTTATGGGCTGATTTCTGAGAGATTTAATGGTAGATTTCATCAGAATTTCTTAAAGTTCTAAAAAAGCCCCAGATGGCTTGATTAGAATAATGGCTAAAACAACAAATTTGACAATGAAACAGTTTCATCAATGTTGTTATATTATCACCATCCAACTTTTCTTTTTTTTTCCTGGGTTAATAATATCTTTTTATTTGGGAGTAATTTGGGGTCTCAGGGTGAGTAAGCTCCGGAATGAGAGGCATAGATAGGGTTCCCCTTGTGGGGCTGTCATAATGGCCTGCTTTACTTCCTTGTCTTTCTTTTGGTTGTCTCTGGCTGCTATTCTTCCACTTCCCTCGTGCCCCTCCCTGCAATGTATTTAACAGCCACTTTTCTGGGGCCCACGTAGAATCCAGGAGTTATAAAATCTCTTTTTTGTACTTCATTTATTTTGCCCCAGCCATTAGGAACCTTCTTTCCAACACTTATTATCTGTACAGATATTAAGCCCTTTGTCCTTTGTCAACAAAACAACTCTTGACAAGACTGTTCATTTTAGGGGGAGATAGCTCAGGGGCACAAGTGCCTGCCTGGAAAGTGTAGGGTCCTGAGTTTGATCTCCAGTTTCAGAAAAAAAAAAGATTGAAAAAAAAAAAGATTGTTCATTTTGCTTGCCATTGTTCTAATAGGCAGAGGCTGGGCTTCTACCGTGCTGTGGAATCGCCAATGCATATGCTGTTTGTTGGGCATTTTCTTTTACACACATACAGTCACAGGGGGGACTCCAGATTTAACTGGGAACAAGCTAGCCAGGTTAGAAATATTTATTATCTTTAGAGTTATGCAAGGATTTTCACATAAGAGCCCTTGATACTAAGTCATTCTCAGATTTGACAATCGACAGTGTCCCCTCTGGTCTACTGAGGTTATAACTGATCGTGGTTCCCAAATGGCCAGTTGTTGTCCCAAAGTCAGCTTGTACACTTCCTGCATCAGTGGGGCAGTAGCAGCAAGTGTCTGCGCCATCCTAAGGCCACACAATCTAACTGGGAATTGAGCAAAGCTCATTGTGCTTGCCAGGCAAACACTTATTCTATTGAGTTATCACCCCAGCCCCAATCTAACTGCTTTGACAAGTATACTGAAAGCCAATGTCAGGGTCCTATAACCTGGGTTAAGAATCCTCTGAGCATTATTTTGTTTATTGACAACTAGGAGGGAACTTTTTGTTATATCTGACAGTCCTAAGGCCTGAGTCAGGGCCTTTTTAATTTGTTTACATGGTTTCTCCTGGTCAGATTTGCAAAACAGGAGCTCTTCCTCCACCTCCTTTGGTGGCTTATCTGAATCATTGGCCTTTAGTTGTTAGTGCTCCAATCCCTGTTTAGTCTTCTCTTGAGCACATTTAGCTGTTGTCTGCTGTTGTGTCCATCGTTTTGTGCCCCCCCCCAGCTGAGTCACTGTTACATGATCTTCCTGCAGGGTGTGATCTAGTCCTGTGGTCTTTTTTGCAAAGGAGACATGGTTGCCTTGTAGTTTTGCCTCTATGTTATGTTGAATCGTCTCCTGGGTTACCTGTGGTGGAAGTGTCTGTTCTGCCTACCACAGCTGCCTTTCTGGCTCCATAGTCTTCTGTTGTAGTGACTGTAGAGTCTTCTATTCGTTTTTGAGTTGTCTCAACTCAGTTTTGCTTCTCCTTGACGCTTGTGTTGGCTCCCCTCTGCGTTTGTCTCTGTAAAGAATTGGCCTTCTTTTATGTTGTTCGCTTTGGGTTTTGTCTCCTCTGTCCACATATGTAGATCCTATAGTTCATCCTTAGCCCTGCCACGCAGTGCTCAGGCGTCTCCAGCCATAGGTATCCCATACTGTTGTAGGCAGCTTTTCCCTCCCACTAGAAATGCCTCTTTTTCGGAACCTAGAGGTCTGTCAAGGTTAAGTTGTGTGTCCAGCTCTGGTCACTCCGGTGTGCAGGGCGGGCAGAGGACTTGGTCTGGGGAGCCCCTCCTGTGCAGACACCTCTTCCAGCTGCGCACTGACTTTTCTTTTCTGCATGTATATGCACTGAAACACATCACAACAGGTCTTAAAATGCGGGTTGGAGCGAGGAAGGAACCCTGAAACCGTGTGTTGACATGTTTGATGCTGTGGAATGTCTGGAAGAGAGTGCAATGCCTCGAGCAGCGTTGTCGTGCTTTGACAGCATTGTTTACTCTGCTGGCGGACTCCCTAAGAGTGCCCGCGCGGGAGCCGAGCGAGAGGAGAGAGGAGGGGAGGGCTGGTGCGCGGCCAGTCGAGGGAAATGTTTCGGTGGTACGAGTCCACCATCCAACTTTTCAAAGTGATAATATAAATAGTTCAAACCCTGATTTTTCAGATTCAGCTGGCATCTTGAGTCTTGATAGCTATCTCAGAGTTAATATTGTAGTAGACAACTATAATTGGGGCTATTTTCGAATTTTCCAGAAGGCAAATTGACATTCTAAAGTGTGGGATATTAAAGCAACCAGAAAGAAAAATAGCAAATTGTCAGTACTTTTGGGAAAATTTCAAAACTTCCCGAGGTAAAATGATTATGGGCCATAATATGAGAATACGTAATGGATTTATAGCCCAAATATTGAGATTCACAAATTTGTCACATGAAAGGTAATTTTAAAAGATATTCTTGCAAATTGATACCTGTGTAACTCGTTATCTTGACGATTTATTAAATTAATGTTTCAATTTTATAAAAATGAAATAGCAATAATGTTGACAAAAGCAAAGGCAATATTATGAGGATAAATTTAAGGCTTATCTTTCTATTAAGTATTATGGCATTTGGATCAATATATGACTATTATAGCAATACTTACAGACATAATATGAAAGGGATGGATGAGGTAAACATCAAGCCGTTGATGTTTTTAGTAGTGCTTTATGATGAAAATATCTGGAGAGAATCCATTAAATTGTCAAACTTTAAGGAAATCAAATTCTCCTAAATTTTCTTCCCATTTTATTTTTTCTGTTATGTTGTCCATTTCATGGTTTCATTTGTTTTGCTGAAGTTTTCTCTCATCTGTTCATATCAGAAATTTATCATTGTGAGAACACACTTTGCCATTTTTATATGTTAAATAGTACTGAATCAATCCACCTTCCAATTGTTGTGTCCACTTACCCGAAATTCTGGGTCCAAGTTATACAGTGTTAGAGTTGACAACCTTTATTCTGATGCTTTTCACCAATACTATTATAAAGAATAGCCAATGAGATTCTTGTTCTTAGAATACAAAGCCTGAAATTAATGTACATTTTGTAAAATATTTTTTGAATTCATTTATTAAACAAACACTTATTAAGTATCTATTAAATGATTAGCATCATACTAGTCATAGGTAATTGTTAGCTCTATATTTTTGGCAAAGACAGACATTAATAGAATAATCTTTGAAGTATATTTGTAATTCAAAATTTCTTCCATGTTTACTGGTGCATGTTTGTAATACCAGCTACTCAAAAGAGTGAGTTAATAGGGTTTCAAGTTTTAACTCAACATGGCCAACCTATTGGCTTGCTGTGTCAAGTTCTGGAGATACAGCTCAATAATATAACATTCTTGTATTTGAGTCCCCATAAAGGAAGAAAGAAATGGGGATTTGTATGAGCTAATACATAAATGTTCTGGGTAGTATCAATAGACCATGGAGACTGGTGACACTTTCAAATTGTTGGTCAGACAATCTCTGTGAAACTGCTACTTAATCTAAGATTTGGTAGTTTCCATTGTTAAAAAGGTAGTAAATAATAAGTGGTAAGAGAAGAGAAGTCCCAGGAAGAATGTACAAAACTGGAAGAGAGGGTTCTATGGTGGTGTAAAGAAAAAAAAAAGGAGAGGAGCAATTCAGAATAATTCTGGAGAGGTAGGAACAGTGAAACCATATAACAAGGCCATACAGCCATTTTTCTACAGATGGTAGAACAAAGTACTATATTAATGGTTCCTTAAGAAATAGAAATTTACTGACTCAAAATAGCTGGGAAGATAGCTCAGGGACATAAGGGCCTGCCTGGCAAGTGCAAGGTCCTGAGTTAGACCTTCTTTCTTTCTTCTTTCGTGGTTAGATCCCTGGTGCTGATAAAGAAGGAAGGAAAGAAAGAAAGAGAGAGAGAGAGAGAGAGAGAGAGAGAGAGAGAGAGAGAAAGAAAGAAAGAAAGAAAGAAAGAAAGAAAAGAAAGAGTGCAAGAATGGAAGAAACTTACTGACTCAGTTCTAGTTTCAGTTTTGGAGATTTGATAGTCAAAAATCAAAGTGTTATTAGGTTTAATTTAATTCTTCCGATGACTATACAACACATCTTCCAGGATACTTTTCTGCATTATAGATGGATGTCTTCTCCCTCTGTTTCTGAACATCATCTTCCTTCAATGTGTTTTTGTATTCTAATTTCACTTTTTGTAAGGACATAAATTATACTGAAGCAGGATCTTCCTTATCATCATCAGTTCAACTTCACTGCCTCTGTAAAGAATGTATCTCTGAATAAGATACATTCTAAGAAAGGAATTTAGGATTGCAGTTTAAAATTTTGCAGGATACAAACCAAATCATAACACAGAGCTTCAAAGAAAATTTCCAAACTTTTGGCTTCTTTCCATATGCTGAAGGCTGCCTTGGAAAGATTTTCATTTTTATTAAGCATTTCTCTTATGCATGGAAATTTATTAGTGTCCTAATAATTCAGTAACAAATCAATATATAAGTTCATAGCATAAAACTAAAAACAGCTTTTCAGTCCTGGAAGTCAGAAACCCAAATCATTTTCACTGCGCTGAGATCAAGACACAAAATTTGTTTATGGATGTTTTAGGGGAGAATCTGTTTCCTGCGTTTCCCTTCTAGGAACCGTTGACAAATGCCTGCTTCCCCCATTTTCTCACCTTCCAGTGTAGCATTTTCTACCTTTCTAATTTCAGCTCCCGTCATTACATATCTTTCCGATCCTCCAGATTTCTTCTCATTAGGACCTTTGTGATTTCATCAGAGCATCCTGAGCAATTTAAGAAGTAATCCTCTTCTCAAGATCCTCCATTATATCTACAAAATCCTTGTTATGCAAACAAAATTCTTGATACTCTGCAAAAAAGTAGTGTGTGTAATATCATGATGTGTGTGTGTGTGTGTCTGTGTGTATGGAGGACACTAATCTACCTATCATAGCAGTCTAGAATGAAGATAAAAAGCTACTGAAGCAGTTTAAACAATGATGGTAACTTGGACTGAGTAGCAATGAAGATGGAGATAAGTAGCGCTATGATTTATACCTAGTTGTCCCCCCAAAGCCTCATGCAGTCTTGGAACGGGGACTTCTAGAGTTTGAGACTTCACTGTTGATCCCCTGGGATTATGTGTTTTAGTACTGATGAGATTATGGGTCTGAGTACTGCTGGGAATTATAGGTGTGGCCTGAGTAGGATAGGCTAAGGCAGAGAGCCTGATGTAACATAAAGAGAGACGGAGAGACAGACTAACGCTGTTGCTCTCTCTGCTCCTCCGGTTGTTCCATTGCCTCTGTGACCACTGTCACTGTTCAGCCACCATGAACTGCTGCTCTCTGCCATGTGCCACTTAGCCTTGGATCCAGCCAAATATGGACTGAAACCTTCAGTAACTGTTACTTAAATAAATCCTTTCTTCCTTCATTTTGGGTGTTGGGTATTTGTTCCAGCAATAAGTAAAAAGTACGTAAGACAAGTAGTCAGGCTGAAGAATAATTTATGGCAAAATTAGCAAGACTTGGTTATGAATTAGATAGTACAGGAGAAGTAAAAGGAATACAATACAATTACAGTTCAATTTATATGTAATATACATCCTGGTTATTCTGAATATCATCTTTATGTCTTATACTAGAAATTTTAACATGGTATTTTGAAAATATTCCTGTGTATTTCTAAAAGTAGTCATTCATGTATTCAAGAATTTGTTTCCATGTTTATTTTGGCATATTTTTAAACTTCTGGGTGGTTTATGTAAAATAGGTTGTTCATATTTTAAAATCGCTGTTAATAAATCATTTGAGATGGTCCCCTATATTGACTATTTATCACATTAAGTTTCAAATAGTCTCCCTAATATAAGAACTCTAAAGAAGAAATAAAAACTTAAGGGCATAACACAGCTGAATGTGTTATGGATTAAACAGCGAAATGACTGGAAGCAGTTAAAAGAGGAAACATATCAGGAGCAAAACCATGCACTTATGTACTCAGGATAAATAATATATTGGTCCTAACAACCTTGAAAAGGTTCATTACACTGATCATAGCACCATATAACACTAAAACTATGCTTGGAATGCACGTCACTCTCATCTTTTTGATGTGTACTGCTCCCAATGTAAACTCAGTAACTGTTATACTCTCTCTCAAGAGTATTAGTTGAAATTAAGAGACTGGGCCAAGTACCATAAGCTTGACAGGCTACACTTTTTATTTCCTTCAATTTTGAAATATCTGTGTAAAAATTGTTTAACTGCTTATATCACATTCTATGGAGAGTTATTAGAATATCAATGATTGTCAGAAAATATCAATTTCAAAATGAAAAAGGAACCAAAGTTTTGGAAAATGAAGTCAATTAGCAAATGAAAACCATTTGGCGGTTCAAAATATATCAAGTGTGGGTTGCAGTTGAAATACTAAAGAATATTTTTGAGCAGGTAACCAAATTGGAACATGTTTTACATTACATTACAATAAGTAAGGCTACATCTTAGGTAGATATCCCTAGAAAAACCTAAAGAAGAATATTGAGAGGTGTGGATCTATTGAGAGCATCTTCTTGCTTTATATTGATATGCAGGAGCTCTGTAGAATATTTAAAAATCAGAATTGGGAGAACATAAACTTATATAGGCATTCCTAGGTTATACTATTAGCCTATTATAGGCCTACCTGAGGGAAACTCAACACAGCAAATAAAAGCTCAGTAATTTATGACACTTGGTATAACTCTAAGAAAACACTCAAGAATCACATTAAATTACACATCCCCTTAGAAGAAAGTGATAACAGTAAGATGGTAGAATATTTTAATACTCAACCCCTTCACAGACATAATAATTTTAAAAATCACCCAAGAACAAACGTTCTTTTACAAGAGCAAAAGTATCTATATGAGAAAATATAGTATGTGAGTAGAAAACAGAAATGAGAAAAGATTTATTCCAGAGCGTAGAGAGGACACTTTCAACTTACATTTACCATGATTCCCCTAAACTTGTGCAGCACATCATAGAAAGAGATAATTTTCATGTAAGCAAAGACTAGAATAAACAGCCAACTACACTGCACTGAGACAGACCTGCTCTGTGACTCCATCACCAAACCACCTTCACAGACTTAGACTTCAGCATTATCTTAATGCTATGTTGTCTTTCTTAAAATTAGATTTTAGGACCACCTCAGTGCTAATACTGTCTCCATGTCTAGAAGCCATAGGTTGGAGCCAGAAACACTGTCCTTAGTACCTGTAGAGTCAGGCTACAGGATTACAAATATAACAGGACAGTTCCATAAACCTAAGATGCTTGTACGGGGTTCACCCTATTAGAATCTGTCACTTGGACAACCACCAAAGATTTACGAGCAGGACTATCCTTGTGGGTGCAGGCACTGTGTGTGCTTTCACAGAAGTAGAGTCTGGTTTATTTTTGTGGATTGTTACCTTGATCACCATGGTAACCTTCATGCTAGCATGACCTGAGCAAATTCAAGATCTAGGCTTTTCCCAATGGACACATGTTGCATGTTTTCCCCATGTGCACCTAGAGATCCCTATAAACCTATTTGCACAACATGTGACCACATCCTAACCCAGGAACTTGGTTAGATAGCCTGCAAACTCCAGCAGCTAACCTACCGTTCAACCAGTTATTTGCACAGGTCAGAATCTCTGAGAAAGGCTCTCCCTGCTGAAGTTGGTCCATAAAGTGAAGAATATGTGCTTGCTCTTTCTAACATGCTGACACAAGGGAACTGTTACAAGGACCACAACCAGGGAAAGCTTCTGCTATTAAAGAAACAAAATAAAACATCCATAACAGATCTTAAACAAATAGAAACACTCAAACAGTCTGGAAAGGAATTTGAAATACTCATGTTAAAAATCTCACTGGCCTACCAGAGAATATAGATAGCTAAATAAAGAAAAAGTAAGTTAAGCCTTTGTGATATATGGGGTTTTGTATGCAATTGGAGTTAACATATAAGTCTAAAATACATTCAAGATTTTTATGACAACTCCATGAAAAAGATAAAGAAAAAACACAGTAGTACATATAAAAAGAAAGAGAAAACAATGAAAATATTATATGGGAGGAAAAATAATCAAACAAATAGAAAATAATGTTTATAATCACCAAAACATGAGTCTTTCTCTACATGCCAAGAATTTTTACATCAGATAGCAACCAGAAATTCTGAAGTTTAACCAATGTATGGCACTAACTGGAGTTCTTGTAGTCTTCTCCAGGATAAGATCCCATTCTCACGTAATTATACCCTACATCAGATTTCCATCAAAAGCCTCAGGTTTTGAGCTGTTACTGACTGACTAGATATAAATTGAGGTTCTCATGATCCAATTCTGAGATTCATAAATTCACTAATGTGACTTGTAAAAGTCACTCAAAGAAACAATTTAGTTACTGTTACCCATTTGTTCTTAAGGATATTATAAAACATACAAATGAATGTACAGTCAATTGGAAGACTCAAAGGACAAGATATGGAAAGGCACATGGAGCTTCCATGTCTTCCACCGGCACACCGCACTCCAGATACTTCATGTGTTCAACAATCTGCAAGTTCTCTGAATCCATTTTTGGGAATATTTATTGAAACTTCATTAGATAGGCATGATTGACTAAATCACTGATCATTGTTTATTTATTGTTAATAAACTTATTGTCAATTCTCAGTCCTTCATCCCTGCACAGAGGTTGGTGTTATGGATAAAATTTCAACTAAGGCTTGTTTGCCTGACATTAATCCATCCTGATATTGTCTAGGAACTTCAGTTCATCAATATATCATTTGTACATAAAACAAACATAAAATTGAAGACTTGAAGGGTTTTAGAGGCTGTGTGCCAGCAAATGGGGAAAAACACAAATACATATTTCTTCCATTCAATCATGTATCACCACAGAGCTACAGAAATTATCAGTCGAAAAGAAAGACTGTTCAGACAAGAAGACAAAGGCAAATTTTTTTAAAAAGAGCTAGAAAAAAATGAATAAAATATTAAATTCTGTACTGAAAAATATTTTAAATATAACTGCTACTCGCTAAAATTCTTAAAACAAAGGTTATAAATTCACTAAATGCATAACAGCAAAAAAGTTCTGAGGACATGCTACCCAAAAGAGTCTTAATTCAACTTAAATTCTTAAATTCAACATAAATTCTTATGCACTCAACCGGGTGTGGTGGCACCTACCTGTAATTCCAGCATTTGGGAGGCTGAAGCAGGAGGATTGATGTGAGTTCAAGTCCAACCCTGGCTATGAAAGTGAGCTCAAGGCCAGCCTGAAATACATAGTAAGACCCTGTCTCAAAAAGGTAAAACAAACAAACAAACAAACAAAAAACTTATGCACTGATACTGATTTGATAAAAAGATATTCCATGGCAATTAAAACAAAAATAAAGGATGGCTGGTTATATTTACACTATCAAAATATATTTTCACTCAAAGACTGTCACAGAGACTAAAAAATTTGATTATATAATGATAAAGTGTTCAAGTCATCAAAAGACACAACCATTGTAATTTTCTATGCAGCAAAGACTAGAACTCAAATATATACTAAATATGCATGGAAATGAAAGGCCAAGTAAATTATAGCATAGTAATATTGTACATGACTTCATAGCAAGATAGATGAAGCAAAGAACAAAACAATGGAAAAAAGATGTAAACATTAATCAACTAATGTACTTAACAGGTACTTCCTTGCACAATCTCTCATACAACAGCAGTATTATAAATATTCCTTTTAAGGATATACGAAACACTTACCATTTATACATCTTGTGCTGGACCAAAAAAATTTAGGATCATTGATTTAGTAGCATATAGTATGTGTAGCTTATGGTGGTATGATAAGATGCATCAAGAATCGAAGGAAAATCGAAAATTTCACAGACATGTAAAATCAAATCTTATTTTCCGGCAAACAAAGGATTAATGAAAACTCAAAACGGATATGTAAAACATCTTATGACACTATAAAATGAAATGTAACACAATCAAATTTATTACAAGAGCGTTTCTAAAAGTGCAGTTATACATCCCTACATTAATAAAAGTAATCTCTGAAACAAACAATATACTACTGTACATTAAAGATCCAGGAAAAGAATAACAAAGTGAGCTGCATCAGCAGAAGAAGATATATAGTCAGATCAGAGAAAAATTAAATGTAATGAAGAGTAGAAAGACAATGGAAAAATGAATGAAGCTGAACAGATTTATTTCTTTTTTCTTTTTATTTTTTTGATACGGTGTCTCACTATGAAGTTCAGATTCATGCGGATCCTCCTGTTTCACCCTACCTAGCAATGGGATTATAGGCATGCACCACCAAAGCTGGTTTCAGGACCCACACTGTGCACCTGTGGTCCTGCACATCAGGGCACACAGTACTGGGGATAAAACTCAGGTCCTTGCACTTGCCAGGCAGGCACTTAGACTATGTAGGTATCCCTTGAGCCCTGAACTGATGTATTTAAAAAAGCAAAATCAACATTGTGTTAGATAAAGGAAGAACATACTCAAATAAATAAATAAATGAATGAAGGAAAAGACATTGCTACAGAGATGCTTCAGCAGCATAAGTGCCAGAAAGCACAAGATCCACAGATTGATCTCCAGTTTAGAAAAAGATGAAAGAAAAAGAAAAGCAGAAAGAAAATACATTATAATTGATACCAGAGGCATAGAAAGAATCATGAGATGGTTGCATAATTACATGTCCCTAAATAAAATTCATAAAATAAATTAATACAGAAAAAAGGATAAATTCCCAATTACAACAATCTATTGGGAGTAAATCATAAAAACATATAAAGTGCGAACAGAACAACAATGATTAAGGTTGAGTAGGAATAAAAGCTCTCCCAAAAAAGAAGAGCCTAATACTTGATGGTTGTACTGGTGACTCTTACTGACTTTTTAAAGAATTAAAGCAAATTATTCTCAAAAATTTTCTAAAATATTAAATAGCAAGAATCACTACCACAGTCGTTTTATGAACCAAAATTATTTTCATAGCAAAACAATACAAACTCAGTAGTGAAAAAGTGAAAGTTTTTAAAATCAGACACAAAATAAAGATAACCACTTTTCTACTTCCATCTAACATTGTAGGAGAAGTCCTAAGCTGACTGGCTATTCAGGATAAAAGGCATCCAAGTTAGAAATTAAGGCATAAAATTGTTTCTGCAGACAATATCATCTAATAGATAGAAACCATACAGATGCTAGCAGAACACGTTTTGAACTAATGAGATCAGTAAGTTTATTTAGGACATAAAGTTAATGTTCAAAAAATATGTTCTATTCATGAACTCTCTACCTGCTCTTACATTTTTATGATTTCTACCTACATTTTCTTCGAGAAGATTTAGTGTTTCTGTTTTAATATTTAAATCTTTGATCCATTTTGTCTATAGCTTAGTGAATGGTGATAGACATAAGTCTAATTTTAGCCTTTGGCATGTGGAAGACCAGTTTTTCCAGCATCATTTATTAAATAGGCTATCTTTCTTCCAGTGAGCATGTTTGAGCCCTTTATTAAAGATAACAGGGCTGGGGAGATAGCTCCAAGGCAGAAGTGCCTGCCTTGGCAAGTTGAAGGTCATCAGTTTGAACCCTGGTTCAGAAAAAAAAAAAAAAAAAAAAAGATAAGGTGACTGAGCTTTTTGCAGTTGTGTCTGCATCTTCTAATCTGTTCCACTGATCCTCAGGTTTGTTTCTATGTCAGAACCATGCTGGATTTAGTACAGTGGCTTTATACTATAATTTCAGGTTAGAGTCTGTGATAGTCTGTGATATCTCCTGCCTTTTGTTTATTTCCCAGAATGGCTTTTGATATTTTGGATCTCTTTGGCTTTATATGAATTTGAGATAAGTTTGCTCTAGCTTTGTGAGGTACACTAATGGCATTTTAATCGGAATTACACTGAGTATGTATAACAATTTTGGGAGTATGGCCATGTTGCTTCTTCATATCCAGGAGCATTGAATATCTTCTCATTTTCTCAAACCTTTTTAAATCCTTTTTCTAAAACTGCATGGGAAATACTTCAAAGAATCAACAACTGGAGTCTTATTTTTTCCAAAACTTTCTGTACTTCAAAGGAACTCTCCAACCAACTAAAAAGAAAACTAACAAATTAGGAAAAAAATTATAGTCAACTGTTCCTCCAACAAAGACATTCTATCTAAAACATATAAAGAATTTTTAAAAATCAGGTCCCCAAATTAAAAGACCCAATCCAAAAATGGGAATCTGGTATGATTCCCATTTTTTCAAATGAAGAGATACAAGTAGCACATAAACATGTAAAAAATTTCCAACATCATTTGTTATTTGAGAATTGCAAATTAAAACAACACTGAGGTATCGTGTCACCCAAAAAGAATGGCTAACACCAGGCAGTTAGCCAATAACAAGTGCTGGAGAGGCTGTTGGGATAAAAGTTTCTTTCTCCATCGTTGATGGGGTGAAGGTTGATATAACTACTATTGAAATAAGTATGGAAATACCTTAAATGTTAGTATTGGAGATCACTTTCAATCCAGCTATTCCTCTCCTGATTATTTTCCCAGAAGAACTGAAATTCTCCTACCACAGTGATATATGTGCACCCATTTTTACAGCAGCGCAATTTGTCATAGCTAAATCTTGGAAATAACCCAGATGCCCATCAGCTGAAAATGGATAAAAATATGTGGTATTTTTACATTATGGAGTATGACTCCAGTATAAAATAGGATAAATTAGAGACTTTTGTTGGTGAATGGATGGAATTAGAGATCATATTCTTAAGTAAAATAAAACCGACTCGCATGTGCAAACATCATATTGTCTCTTTAGTGTATAGGAAAGAGAAAATGGAATTTGAAGGCTGCAATAGATACTGGGAAAATGGAATGAAGGAAAGTATTACTGAGTTGAGGAGAAAGACAGGAGATGGAGTGGGGGAAAGAGATTTATCTATGTATGTAAGTAGTATGTTTTAGACAACTGCAAGGAGCAGATAGTGCTTAATTTGGTTTGTCTCCTTTTTTTCAATTGTTTCACCTTTGTGCTCTTAATTTCTTATATCTTTCTTTTTTTCTTCCAATTTTGCATGTATATATCTGGTAATGTAAATAATTGGTTGGAAGATAACACTATGCATTATTATAAATAGTGTGAAATTCATACTACTTTAAGTTAAATTTCTTATCACTTGCAATTTTTCTGCTTTGAAACTATTTTGTACTCTCTTTATAAAATAAAAAAAAAATCTCCTATATGCTATCTGTGAACTATATGAAAAAATACAGAAAACTCTGGTTACAATTATATAAAAGATATCTACTAATAATAAACTGAGGACAGAGAAGATTGTGCACTGAATGGTATAATGTGATGAAATTAATGAGAGACAAAAATAAATACAAGGAGAAAGGGTATACTATGTTCAACAATGGAAATAATAAAAAAATGTTTATAATGCTGAAAGAAATCTACAGGTTCAATGACATCTTTATCAAAATTCCAATAATATTTTTATGGGAATAGAGAAAATCATTAAATTTCTTTGAAATCTCAAATTGCCAACTGTTCTAGATCTTCAAACTACTAAAAGCTGTAGTAATCAGTATTCATTTAAGTATGAATACAGACACCAACATAGAAAGACACACATATACAGATGTATAAGTATATTCTGAAGGAACAGAATGGAGAACACAGAAATAAAATGCACCTATTCTTTTAATGTCCATTGCTTTTCAGTAAAAAAATGAGAAAAATGTTTTAATAAAATATTTTTTCAGGATACAGGCATTGCCAATATTTTGGCCCTAGCCCTTCAAGGTCAGTAAGGACTCAGGACATATGAGAACCTGTGCTGTAACATCCTATAACTCAGTCGTTTCCCAAATTTTCTGTTCAAGGAGATTATTGGACCACAGAGGAAAGGAATTGATGATGTATAGTGTGCGTAAGGAGAGTCACCTAGACAAAAAAACATTCTCTCAGGCTTTCATGGACAGTAAACTGGTCAAGCAATTGCTGTGACCCATCCAGAAGGCTGACACAGACAACAACTCTACAAAGCACTGTATATGGTTTCAAAGTAAATCCTGAAGGGGTTTGACTGACGTTGGGAGATACAAGTTATACATTTTGTTATACAAGTCTTTCTTTAACTTGCCATTAACCACCCAGCAGAAAAGTTTAACCACAAGGCATAAAATGTAAAGGTAGATTAGTATGCTGAGCACTAAAAGGCTTAAATCAGCAGCTTTCAACATTGCCAGCTTTGCCAATAACCCACTGCAATTATGGAATACTGGATTATGTATACAACTACTTTCTCTTAGTTCAATGAGAAGAAAATTTTTGCAACAACAATGATTAGAAAAATTATCATGTCTATATCCTGTGCTCTGTATAACTACAACAAAGACAAAAACATTCATTGTATCAAATATTGGGAATGTATACTAACGTGTTTTTGAATATGCCACGTTTTTTCTTATTAAAAGAAAAAAATTTACTAAAAATATTTTTTCAGTAATAAAGGAATAAAGGAATAAAGGAAATAAAGGAATAAAGGAATTTCTGCTGGGCATTATGAACAAATTTGGAATTCTTTCTGCTAAATAAAGAGGCAAGGCCCAGAATGCCAAATATTATATGACCTCTCTTTGATGTATAATCTATAAAATGTAGCTAATAGAATCAGAGAACAGAATGATGATTACAGAATCTGAGAGGAGAGTAAAATGGGGAGTGGTGGGTCAAAGGTTACAAAATTTCTGTTATGCAGGGTTAATATGTTCTAAAAGTATAATGTGATGTCTATAGTTAACAACTATACTGTGTATTTGATATTTCCAAAGACAATAGAACTAAATGTCTTCAACATAAAAGAGAAACTATGAGAGTTAATATGTTAATTAGCTCGATTTTAAAGTCATTTCATAATACATACGCATACTACAGCATTCCATTGTATTTTTAAAATGTATATGTTTTGTCATTTCAATATCATAAAACTAGAATTAAAGAAGAAATATTTCTTTAATAAAAACATGATAAACTTACATGATGACTCTGTTTGCCCTGTGGCAGTATTTGAAGAAAGACTATGTCAGAATTTGATGAATTGTCAATGTATCTTTCTTCTGCAAATTATCAGCTGAATTTGGAATGAAATATACCCATTG
>PVJA010035930.1:0-21438 GCA_004027025.1 Myocastor coypus | reverse complement strand
TAACTTCAATCCCAAATTCCATGAAATAGAAATCAGAAGACTGAAAGGGGAGAAAGGGGGGAGGCAGGCCAAGGAGTAAACAGAGTTTGACTAGAAAAAAAGGGGTGTGTGTGTGGTGGGCATTCCCGGGCAAGGCCATTCCTTGAGGGAGAGGGTTGGCAGGCAGTTGTCTCTGCCTCATGCAGGAGAGGGAGGAAGGATCCCAGGGGACCCTACAGTCCCCCTTTCTAGGGCTTCCTGCCCCTGGGGGGAAAAGGTAGTACCAGTGATCAGCCAGCAATCTTCCACAGGTCACCCCACCTACCTCAACCTAGGTCTGAGGCCCACCTTCACCCCTCCAGGGAAGAGAGGATCTGAGATAGCAGCTTCCTTTGATCCCCTCAGGCTGCTGTTTCCCATTCCACAAGATTCAGATGTGGTGAGGGGAGGGACAGAACCCATTTCAAGACTACTAGACTTGTCCCAGTTGCTGCCCATGAGCTCCTGTTGTCTTGCTTGCTTTTATCCCCCCAGAAATGCCTCCCCTGCTACAAATGCCAGAGTTGGGAGCAGGGTCCTGGCTTAAATGCCTCTAACCCTCTGCAGTAGAAGTGTCTTCTTCAGGCCCTATAAGAATTTAATCAAAGGCCACAAGTGAATCCAGACCAACCAAATAAACTTGTAAGGGACACAGAAGGGCAGAAAGGTCAGTGGCAAAGCCCGAGAAGGGTGGGTGGGTGTGATCGTTCCTTTACATGTTGCTCTGGACATCATATGACTCACAGGGGCTCTGAAAAGGGATCGGCTGTAGAGGAAGGAAAGGGAGAACCTAGGACCTTTTTCCCTTGTTTCCTTCCTTTAGCTTCCTCCAGGGAAGATCAAGTTAGTCAAGAACCTAGCTGGGTCCTGGGAGGTGAGGTAATACCCTCCAAGGTAAGGGAAGGAGGCAGCACCTCCCCCAGCCTTTTCACTTGGGCCACAGGCCTCAGCCAGCAGTTTGTCCAACGTTCAGTCACTTCATTTCCATTTGCTTCCTCCTCTCCTTTCAGCTTCCAGGAGACCTCTCAGGACACCAAATTCCCACCCTCAGCCAAGTTTAGGTTTAAAGAAAAGGTAGGGAGGGCAAGGGGCAATGGTCTGACTTAAATTTGTGTGTCTCAGAGATGAAAGCATCTCTGAGAGAGAAAAGCCCTTCATATGTAAACAATCTAGAGAAGAAGGGGGGTGAAGGAGAAAGAGAGGGGTCAGGATAAATGACAGAATCTGGAAGAAAAGAGGAAAGGCAAAAGCAAGAGACAAAAACAAAGGGGGACGGAAGAGAAAGGAAAGATAGGTGCAAAAACAACCAGGATGAGGAGACAAGAAAAACGCAGGCCAAATGGGTGAAGAGGCAAGCAACCAAAGCCAGAAGTAGGCCAGGAAGTAGCCTCAGGTGAGGAGCTGGGAGAACAGGAATGCCAGGCTGAGGTCCAGGAGGGCCACCGCTCCCACCACCAGCGGGTTGGCAGCTCCCTAAAGAGAGAGAGAGAAGCAGCCTCAGTCCCCAAGAACCACATCCATTGCTATGTCCTGCCTCACTGTCTGGGCTTCAGTAGCAAAAGCTAAAGGTCCTAGACCCCACCCTGCAGACAGCAGGTAAATCCCCAACCTTTTAGTATTTCAAAACAATCCCTTCTCCCAGGCAGCGCCCCACCTTTGCTCTGGCACCCTCAAGACTTTCTCCCTCCTCCCTCCACTCCCTTCCCAGCAGCATATCATGTGGCCCAGGCAGAAGGTGCGGGCCCTTAGTAGCAGACGTTGGCAGCAGCAGCCAGTACTGCAGTAAGGCAGAGGGATGGAGGGGGTGAGGATGTGGTTGCTAGGAAACAGAAGATGGCTTGGAAGCCAATCAGAGCATAGGGTTGAGGAGAAACTCTGCCTCTTCTGGTCTTCTGCCTTTTTTCCTATTTTCCTTCTTCCCAGGAGAGGGAGGGGGAGTGAGGGTAGGGAGGGAAGAATTTTTTCTTTTTTTATTTCTGGGCACCAAAGAGAGAAAGTGCGGAGGTGGAGGTGGGGGTGGAGTAGGAAACTGGGAGCTGGAAATGATATGGAAGGAGAACAGGCAAATATGTTCTGATTCTACCATTAATTATTAGTTTGTAATAGTGGGAAAGTTACTTTAACTGCTGTGGGCCTCAGTTACCCCATCTGCCAAATGAGGGAGCTAGACTTGAAGGTCTCCAAGATTCCTTCCATCTTTGAAGTTGGCTATTTTTTGCAGTGGGATGTGATCCAAGACTAGTCTGGCATGAAATCAAATCCCCCCAGGGGATCGACAGAGGTCTGGAAGAGTAGGAGGCCAGACATTGAAAGTGGGGACCAGGGATGTCTCACCGGCTGGGCAGGCCTCTCAGTTGCAGCAGGCTCCTCGGATTCTTCCATTAGGCACCTGGCATCCAGACCCCTTGGAGAAGTGGCCCTTGGGACTGGACTGGCAACAGGCTCAGGTTCTGAGCCCCCTGAAGCCCTCAGCTGGGGCAAGGATTCTTCATCTTCACCTTCCTCCTCTCGAAGGCTTCCTGAACTGTCGCTGCAGCCTCCAAGGAGTGAGGAACCATTTCTGGGCCCTGGTCCCTGCATCCCAGCCTCATCCTCAGCTTCGTAGCCAGCTAATTCCTCCGCCTGCTCACCTGGGCCCCCCCACTCCTCAGGCCAAGCTTTGGGGCTGGAGAAGGGGCCCCAGTCCCCTCCAGGTGGCAGTGGGTTCCGGCAGGCAGGGGGTCGCCAGGGTTGGTGGGAGGAGGCAGGACTACTGGGCAGTTCCGGGGAGCCCTCTGATGGGGTCAGTCCGTTCTCATACACTCCAGGGCTGTCCTCATCCAAGGGTTCTGTGTCGGAACCTTCTGAGTCCTGCCTGGGTCTGCGGCCTGGGTAGGGACAGCTAAGCGTCAATGGGACTTGCCTGAGCAGTTGTGGCCTCTGAGGCACTTCCCAGGTCTTTGCTATCTATTCTCAGGCTGCTAGTTTCTCAACCCCAGACCTGACACTCCATTAGCCTGTTTCATAATTCTCAGCCCCACCCAACAACTGGGTGTGGTTCCTGTGTTCCACACCCTTGGACTCTGTACCTTGGCTTTTCCCATCCCCCCAACTTCTGGTGGTGCTTGCTATCCCCTTTGCAATCACCTGAGCCTCCCTGGCCCTCCAGGGGCTCACCCATCCTGTAGGCTGCCCACACCTCACCTGGAGCCTCTAGCATGGGCTGGAGGTCCTCTGCAATCAGTTTGGCCATTCGTGCCGCCTCCACGGCCTTCTCAGCAATGCTGCTGGCTGCCACAGCCTTTAGGAGGGCGTCTGCTGCCCTGTTAGATCCCAGGGGATACAGACTCAGTGGATCTCCCCCAACTTCACCTGCTCAGACGCCCCAATCCCTTCATCCACGTCCCCACCATATCACATCCTCAGATGTGATCTGAGCTGGCCTCTGGAGTCTTCACCCTGCCTCATGCGCTGCCAGGGCAGTAGGCTGGAGCTCACTCTCATTTCCTCTTCTGGACTGGGTTGCTTGCTGCCATCACACCCTCTTGCTCTTCTCACACCTGCTGCCCTGGCATCCTGTAGTAACACTTCCTCCTTACAGTGGCAGGGGCCAGGCCCTCTCCAAACTGTTATTCCACTGCTGCCCTGTTCTCTGCTTAGTGACAACTGAGTTTTTCCTAGCACATCCTCTGCAGTCCAGTTTGAGGCTGACAAGCTCTGCTGATAGCCCTCTTTGCAGTACCTCCTGTTGTTAACAACATCTCACACCCTCTCTGTTCATATTCCTCCTGGTGGGGTCCAGAGGACTGTCCTGTACCATGATCCCTCCTTTCATACAGGTCCACCTTTCCCATACCTCCTTGTTCCTGGCCCCCTCTTCTCCTTGTCATTGCTAGCCTTCCTTATTATTTAATCCTTCTTTTTCCAGGGCAGTTTTCCCAGCATGAGAATTTCCCATTTGGCTTTTTTTTTTGGCCTCTTATCACACTGTTCTCCCTACTCTGTCACTGGCACTGTTTCCCTGCCCTACCTTATGCTTTTCTGAGCTTCAGAGCTGGAATAAGAGTGGATCTCCCTTTTATGCTGCAATTGCATCCTCTTCTTTCTGCCAGTATTTCCTTTGTACTGCAATTATTTTTTATGGGTAAGCTTCCACACCCCTGTTCCATCTTATTCTGCTCCCTATGCACAGATCACCTTGAAGCACTATCTGTCCTTTGTCCATTTTTGTTGCTCAGTTTTCCTGATGCCAGATGCTTTCTTTATCTTTCCTTCCCTTTCTTTCTCTGCTATTAGTTATAGATAACATTCAATAGTTAAATTAGTCATATAATCCTGACTGAAGTGTGGCACAAAGGAGCAGAGATAGAGAGATTTTGCTATGGGTTTGAATGGTTCAAGACCCCTGAGTGCTTCTGGCCACAGGCCTGTGGCTTAGAAAGGCAACCTGGACTCAAAGGATAGTCATGCCCACTGAAGTCTTAGGTCTAACTCCTATTTATGGAAACACTTCAAATAATCTTGTTCTTTGCTGTTTGTTCTGAAAGTGAGCTGGTCTTTCTTGGGGTTTGGGGCAGGGTATAAAATCATAGTCTTGAATTTCACTGGGTTCTCTTGGCAACTGCAACATGACAAGGGCCTGTGTTTTTGTGTCTGGAGGGCATGGATGATGAAGTCTAAGCAGTAGATTTAGTCTGTGCTCAGGTGTCAAGACCAGGCGCAGGTTACCTGGCAGAGGCACCTGCTGCTGAGGCTGTGCTGTTCCTATGGCAGCCAGCAGCCAATCAGAGTTTCCAGGCCTGTTGCTGGGGAGACCAACCAGCCTCTACAGCCTGATCTTCTAGTTACTGAGATCAGTTTTTTTTTTTTTTTTGTACAAGCCTCCGCCTTATCTAGCCCAAAATGTTCCCTATTGCTCTGCCTTCCACCTCCCTTCCCTGGCTTAAAGCCCTGGATCCCAACAGACATTCAGATACATCTACAAATGTATATTCTCTGGCATAGGCATTACTCTAGATTTGATATGTTCATACTCAGGCATAAACACACACACACACACACACACACACTCACATATACACACATAGAAACTGTGACTCGTTATACAAATCTATATGTGTGTGTGTGGTACCAGGAATCAAACTTGGGACCTTGTGCTTGTCAGGCAATGAATTTTATTTGGGCATATCTTGATCATCTCTATCAAGCTCTCTGAAACAGCCTTTATTATTATTATTATTATTAGTCTTTTTTCCAGGGCTGGGGTTTGTTTTTTGTCTTTTTGAGACAGGGTCTCGCTATGTAGTTCAGGCTGGCCTTGAGCTCACTTTGTAGCCCAGGCTGGCCTTGAACTCATAAAAATCCTCCTGCCTGAACCTCTGGAGCACTAGTCCCTTAACTACACTTTCATCTTTTTTTTTTTTAAATCAATATGTAAACACTCAAATTGTGAGGTCTATAAATTAGTAGCCTATGGATCCAATTACAAAAGGTTTTTGGCTTTCTTTACATTTGTGGTATCTAATTCCAGAGTCACAAGTCATCAATGATTATTAAACTCTTGGAATGTGACTAGTTTGAATGAAAATGATGTGTTTTAAGTGTAATTTACATGGCAGATTTCAAAGACTTGATCAAATGGGAATATATAATCTCAATAACTATATTGATTATGAATTGAAATATACATAAAAATATTGTTTTTCTTTTTCTTTCCTTTTTTTCTTTCTTTTTTTTTTTTTTTCCAGAACTGGGTATTGGACTCAGGCCCTTGCCTTTGCCAGGCAAGTGCTTATTCTACTGAGCTATCTCCCCAGTCTCACAAATTGAAATATTTTGCTTATACTGTTCTAATGGTTTTCTTTTTTTCAGTACTAGGGATTGAACTTGGGACCTTGCCCTTGCCAGAAAAGCGCTTATGCCACTGAGCTATATCCCTGGCCACTAATAGAAATATTAAAAATCATTTTCACCCATTTCTTTTTATTTGGAATGTGGCTAACAAAAGATTTATAAAGCCATATTTGGCTTACATTATCTTATTATTATTATTATTATTATTATTATTATTATTATTATTTATTAGGAAGCACTGCTTTAAATAGCAAGGTTCCTGATGCATGGAAATGTAATCTGATTTAAAGAAATAAATTTTCATTTATAGGTAGTCCTTCCTCATAGCTTCATCTATGGGATAAAGTCAGGGGAAGTCCTTTCAGACAGACTGCATAAATTAAACCTCCTCAAGGCCCAAGGCTGGAACCTGCCTGGCTGGGGCACAGTTAAGAAGGCACCCACTCTCAGTTCTGCTCAAGGCTGGTATTCCCAGCCTGAGGTTAGAAGGCTGGGTGGGCTGCAAGAGGAAGACCAGTAGCAGGTCAGTTTCAAGAGGTCTCTGGCAGGAACAAAGGCTCATTGATACTTCCACACACAACGATGGATTCAGTAGACAAATATCTCCACACATAGAAGGCACTGAGACAGTTTTGCATTTCAGCAACCACCCTGCCACTCAGTCACACTCACATCCACCTGTAGCCTCAGATATAAACACCACAAACTCAAGGGCTACAGCTGTTTGGCCTTAGGCATGCTCTTTCCCACCAGGTCCTAGGTCTCTCTCCTCTCCTTTTCTGTACCTAGAGCACCCACTCCTCTTGGCCCACCTGGCAGCGGCAATCTCCTGGCGCTGGCGAGCAGCACTCACGGCTCGACGGGCGCCCTCGACGGCCCTGTCCACCTTCTCCTTGACTTTGCCTCGACGCAGGGCCAGGGGCAGGAGGCTGCGAACACGGCCTCCGTGCACCAGTCGGTTGCGCTTGTACTTGCCCTCTTCACGGGAGCCGTCAGGACGGGTAGTGCGCCCATAGCCGTGCCGTCGGTTGCCCAGCCACTCGCCCTCATAGCGCAGCCCGTTGGAACGCTGGCTCACGCCGAAGCCACTGCGCCTGTCAGCACGCCACTCACCCGCGTACACTTCAGTGGCTGAGCCCTCGATAAGGGCGGGAGGCGCTGGGACTGGGGGCCCACTGGCCTCAGAACCCGGTGGTCCGGTGCTGCCCACCTCGCTGCTCACCTCACTGCGCAAGGATCCCCGCTTGCTGCCCAGGGAACTGCGGCGCCCACCTGCACGGAGGCCGCTGAGCAAAAGTGAGCGGCGGAAGAATCCACCTGCTGCTGGGGTGCGCTTGCGGGACGACGCACCATCTGCGTCCCCTGGCCCAGCTAGCACGAAGCCGCCCCGGGAGCCAGAGGCTGGGCTACCTCCCTCGTCTCCTGGTAGGGGCAGGGGTGGGGGCGGCGTCGGGGGGTCACTGTGGCCGGAGTCCAGGGAGGTGCGGCGGGGAGAGCGTAGCAGCGCCGCCTGATGGTAGGGTACGCTTTGGCGCACCCCGTAGCCATGGCGCTTTCCGGACTGCCACTGGCCCTGGTAGGTGCCTGTGGGCAGAGTAGGAGTGGAAGAGAGTCAGAATACAACGCTCAGGCTCTTTGCATCCCTGACCGCCAAACCCTCCGAAACCCAAGTGTCAGGTGGGAGAGGTGGAGGCAGCTGGCTTGGAGGCTTGGAAGTGTACTGGGAGAGGCATCCAGACCAGTCTGGGTCGCAAAGTGTGGCCAAGCTCTAAAGAGCAGGAAGCAGGAGTCACGTGGATTTTGGCACTGTGGGTAGACAGGAGCAGGAGGAGCAGGCAGGCTGGGGGTGTGCGGTGGTTAAGGGTGTGAGGGGCTGGCTGATACTGTGTTGGGGGGTGTACAAGATAGGCTTGTGACAGGCAAACAGGACTATGAGGGACATGCTGACTGGGGCAGAGGTGTTAGTAGACACGAAGGCAGAGCCAGGAGACAGTCAAGGGAAAAAGGCATGCGTGTGCTGTTGGGAGATGCAGAAAAGTGGGTCCCTTGTCACAGGAAGGGTAGCGATTTGGGGGAGAGGGATGGGTGCATGGAGAAACAGAAGGTAGGCGCAGGAGCGCATGTGTGGGGAGCAGCAGGGACTGGAAGGCACATGGCTCGGGAAGGCAACGCCGCCGGGCAAGCCGGCGGGGGGCGCACGCGGACGAGAAGACTGACAGCAGTGGGCCGGGCCCGCACCTCCGTCAGAGTAGGTCTCGGTGCCGTAGCCGTCCTGAAAGCCATCCTTCCAAAGCCCGGCGTAGCGCAGGCCGGACGCGCTCTCCCACACGCCGCTGCGCCCCTTCAGCCCGCTCAGCCACTCGCCGCGGTACGTCCAGCGGCTCTTGCGCTCCACGCCCAGCCCTTCGCGCTTGCCCTGTTGCCAGTGGCCCTGGTAGCTGTGTCCACCGGGCCCGGTGAAGACACCCAGTGACTCGAAGCCGTGCGCCCAGCAGCCGCTGTACTCGCCCTGGGCGCCGGGCCCGGTGCACACGCCGTAGCCATGTGCCCGCCCCGCCTCCCAGCCCCCCACGTAGCAGCCTCCGTCGTCAAAGTCGAACTTGCCCCCGGGGGACATGCATGTAGTTGGCACGGCCTCAGCCCCTTGGCGGCTCAGCGCATCCTGGGGCTGGAGAGCCGGCTGCGAGCCTGGGGGCCGGGCGAGGCCTGGCGGCGGGGGCAGTTAGACTGGGGCTGGGCGGAGGGGCCCCAGCGCGGGCAGGCAGGGCCGGACCCTCATCCTGAGCGGCTGTGGAGAAAGAAGGGGACAGATGGAGAGCGAGACCCCCTCCTCTTTGCCTGGCACTCCTCGGCTAGGTGCCTCAGGAGCAGCAGCACCGCCCCCCGTCCCCTCCCCCACCCCCGTCAGCCCAATCTTCCAGCCGCTCCCAAGCTTTGGGGGCACGGGGGCCTCTCCATCCTCCCAACTTGTAGAGGGTGCCTCCCAGCACTTAGGGCTCCAACCCTAAACAGGAGTCCCACTGCAACAACCTAGAACCCCACACTGCCTAGGAGGGAAGGGCAGTGTGTGTGTGTGTGTGTGTGTGTGTGTGTGTGTGTGTGTTTTTGCGTGTATGCGCGCGCGCGCGCGGTGGTGGCGGTGGTGGCTGGTAGAGTCGTAGGCCACCGCTTTCCCGGTTGATATTAGAACCCCCTCGATCCTGGTTCTTTGGTTACCCAGTACACCGGGGGTAGAGGCTATAGCGGGGAGATGAGACCGAGGTGGGAAGACGATTTGTGGGGGAAGCTCTATAAGGGAAAGGCCAGGGTGGGGATGGGCAGATGGGCGGAAAGGAGCGAGCAGGTACTCACCATGTGGGCTGAGGCGCAGGCTGCCTCCCAGGCACGGCGTCCATGGCAGGATAACTCCACTCCCACTCGGGCAAGCCAAGCCCCCTCCTCTTCCGTAGAGACTGCTCCAACCGAGAGAGGGAAGGCGAGGTGGGGTAGCTGTGGGAGAGTCCCCTCTCTCCCCAGCTGGGGGTGAGGTAGTGGCAGGGGTGGGGGGAAAAGAGAAGCGTGTAGGGGAAAAAAATATCTGCCTTGGATAGAGATAGGAAAGAGGAGCTGGGAGCTAGATGAGAAGGGGGAGGGGGCTCTCAGGAGGCGAGTGTTTTTATTATTTTTCTTCGTATGGTTGGGAGAAGAAAAAAATCAAAATTTCGATTCCATCCCAGCACAAATCAATGTTTGCTCCATCCCAGCATCACGGGGGAGGCTGGGCCAGGCAGATTTAAAGGGGCAGAGAGAAGAGAGAGCGGGTGGGGAGAACAGGAGAGGAGGAAGAGAGGGTCAGTGGCAAAGATGAGGAATGCGGGGAGGGTAGGGGGTGTGCCCGGGAAGGAAGGAGTGGGCGCCCACTAACCCTGCAGCGAGAGAGGAGGCAGTAGAGAGAACTGAGAGGTATGAAGACCCCCAGGGTAGAAAGAAACCCTGGCATGCAGGCTGGGAGTGGGGTGAGGCGAGAGGAGGAGAGAGGAGCTAGAGGGAGGAGACTGAGCTGAAGATGGGGAGGCCGGGGGAGGCCGGAGTCGGGCGGGGGGAGGAGAGATGCTCTAGAGGCCTGGAGAGGGCGAGCAGAATACAAAGAAAGAGGTGCAGGGAGAAAGCTAAGGAGGAGGCAGATACTGCCAGGGAGGAAGGGAGGGAGGGACACCCAGTCTGGGGCTGGTAAGGGACGGCCAGGGAATGGGAAAGCAGGGAGAAAAGAGGGGGAGATCCAGAAACAGATATGAGGATTGAGAGCGGGCAAGAAAGGTTGTGAAGAGGGGAGATGGCTGCAGGGAAGGGCAGGTCTAGGTATAGAAATCCTGGCAGCAGAGCCCCAGTTGAGGTAGGAGAGCCGGAAGTGGTGCTTGTGGAGGCCCTGGGAAGAGAGGTGAACCTGCTACTCTCCTGCCTGGAAACTTGGCTTTCAGAGGGCTTTCTAAACCTCACTACCTCCCCCCCCCCATTAGCTGTTTCTCCCAGGGTTGGCCCTCTAAAGGAAGAGGGGTGTGTTGTTTGTGTGCTGGCATGTGGTACTGAAACCTAGAAAGGTAATGAAGATTTGGGGGCTTCAGAATCTTGTGTTTTTACCGGGAGTGGTGGCGCACGCCTGTAATCCCAGCACTCGGGAGGCTGAGGCAGGAGGATCAGTGTGAGTTCGAGACCAGCCTGGGAGCTCAAGGCCAGCCTGAACTGCATAGCGAGACCCTGTCTTAAAAAGCCAAAAAAGGAGCTGGGGAGATGGCTCCGAGGCACAAGTGCCTGCTGGGCAAGTGCAAGGTCGTGAGTTTGAACCCTGGTCCCCCCCCCCAAAAAAAAAAAAAAAAAAAGAATCTTGTGTTTTACCAACCTAGAAGCAAAGACACATAAATGTTTGGGCAGGCTCTCCTTGTGACAAAGACCCTCCTAGCCCACCACCCCTGCTCTGTCCACTCACCAGTGAGGGGCAGCACATCTACACCTTAGTATTTACTGACCAATAAGACTTCCCTCTCTCTTCAGGGATTTTGTGTCCATTTCTATCCTAGCCCCTAAGCACTTGGGAAGGAGGAGGACATTGTGTTACTGTGTCCAGTCACACACAGTAGGTAGAGAGATGCACTCAATTCGTTGTATTATACACACACCCTCTACCCCACTTTAGAGAAGAGAGCTAAGGCCAGAAGAGGAAATCACTTAGGAGAAACCACAAAGCAGAGATGGGAGAACTAGGATTATAACACTACATGAATTTTCTTTGTCTTGTTTTGTTTTGGTGCTAAGGCTCAAACCCAGGGGCCTAGGCATACTAAGCTTAGACCAGTAAGCACCAGTAAGCTACACCCACAGAAGATTTCAGATCTTTTGAGTCAAGCAATTCTTTCCTAAGTTTCATGTGCTGGGAACCTCCTTTAGACTCAAAGCCTCCATTTTTTTTTTTTTTTTTTTTTTTGCAGGACCGGGGTTCAAACTCACAACCTTGCACTTGCCCAGCAGGCACTTGTGCCTTAGAGCTATCTCCCCAGCCCCTCCATTTTGATCATTTTGGTACAACAATAAAGAGCATGAAATAAATAGGGATTTCCCTTGCATTGTATTTTCCTCTATTTTTTTATGACAAGAAATCTGTCAATTTCAAGCCTCTAGGGCACAGACCATGTCTTTTGAGTGTTTGTTTCGCACAGAACAAGGAATCAACAGTTTCACTTGGGACAGGACTGTTGCTGGAGAGTTCATTCATTTCTCCATCATCACCATCTATATAGTTTACTGTCTACTAGGCATATGGCCAGGAGTTAGAGTTCCAGTGGAGAATACCCGGTGCCTTCCCTTATGGACTTTTCTCTATAGTAGAGAAGACAGACAACCATCAAGGTTTGTAATGTGATTAGTGCCCTAATCACATGATAGGAATAGGGATTAGGGTGGAACTGAACTTAAGCTGTCTTTCTAGGGAAAGAAGCATTCATGCTGACTGGAGCAAAACAATTCTGGGGCAGGTCCAGAGGCATTACTCAACCCTAGATATTTAGCCCTTCCTTCTCTACACAGTGCTTTGTCCCTGTGATTCCCCTTTCAGAAAGGGCACAAACAAGGAAAAACAGTCTATAGGCCCCGGAGACCTGTGCCCTATTCTTGAGGGAAGTGGGGTGGCAAGGGTAAGCAAGAGTTGAGGCATGCTGCCTTATTGGTGGGTGCTTCTGTGACACATTCTGAGATACATATCAAGGTGCAGGGTTTGATGAAGTCCTGAAGAAATCTTGGACAGGAGAACCCTGGAATGTTGTGTGAGACAATCGCAGTCCTCCCTATCTCTTGGAGAAGTCAACCTTATAGCTCCCCTTTGATCTCTTCTGTGAGGTCCTGCAGTACCCCTTTTCAGAGGATGGGCGCCTTCTTCAGAGAGTCCCCTTTTGTTTTACCACAATTTAGGAACATTCAGGTGTCCTGGAAAAGGGAGCTAACATTGATGGGAGCAGCTCTGCATTAGGACCCAGGTACTGTGCTTGGCACTCCCTCAGTATTACCTCATCTAATCCTCAAGCTGAAACTGTAACTGTAGCAGTCCATGTTGGAGGCCAAGAGCTGGGCTTCCAGAGACAGAAAAACCTGGCACATTATCTTTTCTGAGCTGCAGTTTGTGTATCTCTAACACAAGAGCGTCATAACCTGTCCCACAACTTATCACAGAGTTTGAAATGATTGTGCATGAATTGTATGTATGAATGGCATGTATGTTTAGAGGTAAAATGCTTGGCATAATGCCACTGTGTAGCAAGTGTCCAGTAAATGGCGCCTTAAAAAATAGGTTGGCATTGTGCCACTTTTATAGGTGCTGAATATGAGATTCCGAAATTAATTTTCTCAATATTTCCCAGCTAATATATGTCAGCCCTTGGACATATATTTATCAAACTCCCAAGTTAGCATACATTAATAGATGTATTTTGGGGAATCCTGTTTTATTATTATTTATTTTATTTTTTTTTTGTCTTTTGAGACAGGGTCTCGCTATGTAGTTCAGGCTGGCGTTGAGCTCACTTTTGTAGCCCAGGCTAGTCTCGAACTCACACTGATCCTCCTACCTCAACCTCCCAGGTGCTGGGATTACAGGCGTGCGCCACCACGCCCGGCCTGGGAATCCTGTTTTAAAAATAAGATATGCTAATTGAAGAATTAGGAAAATATGCTACAATCCAAGAAGAAAAATAAAAACTCACCCACTTTTCTGATATAATAAGCCCTTTAGTGTATTTTTAAATAATATATATATTTTTGCATTTTGTATTTAACTCGATTTGTTAAGCATCACACATGTTAGTTTGTATCCTACTTACTCACTTAGCTTTATATTGTAAGCATTTTCCACACCATTAAAACATTCTTGAATCTTTAATGGCTGCATAATATCTGGCTGTTTGGATATGCTGTAATTTGTTGAACTATTCTAGCATAGCACTTTTATACTGTCTGCACATTGCTGCCATTAAAAATTAACATTTTTTGTATTAAATTGTATGTCCGCTGTTTTATCCAGGAAACTAAGAAGTATGTGAAGAAACACAACATAGAACAAAGAGAATCCAGGTACCCATCACTCAGCTATTTTTTTTTTTGTTGTTGTTGTTTTTTTGTTTTTTTTGCGGGACCAGGGTTCAAACTCACAACCTTGCACTTGCCAGGCAGGCACTTGTGCCATGGAGCTATCTCCCCAGCCCCCCACTCAGCCTTTTTTTAAAAAAAAAGGTGCCGGGGATCGAACCGCGGTCCCTAAGCCACTCAAGCTTTCCCAAGCAGGGGCTTTAGACCACTGAGCCATCCCACCGGGCCCCCCACTCAGCTTTAATAATTGTCAGTCTTGGCTAATCTTGTTTCTCCTCTCCCATTTATTTAAAATCCAAGGTATTATGCTATATTGGTTTACTTTTATTTCTTCTCAAACTCACACCAATCCTCCTGCCTCAGCCTCCCGAGTGCTGGGATTACAGGCGTGCACCACCACGCCTGGCTTTATTTTTATTTATTATTATTTTTTCTTGTTTCAGAACTTTTGTTTGTTTATTCATTCATTTTTATGGCTGGCTCAGCTCGCCCCGAGGGCAGGGCTGGCGCACAATGTGGTGCCGGGGATTGAACGGGGGTCCCTGAAGCCACCCAAGCTTCCCCAAGCAGGTGCCTAAGACCACTGAGCCATCCTGCCGGGCCCCTGATAGTACAGTTTTACATTCTCAACAATTGAGCATGAAAGTATTGATGTTGTACCCTAATCTGCACTGAGCTGTAACACACACACACACACACACACACACACACACACACACACACACACACAGAGTCAATTTGACAGGTGAAAAGTACTTTCTTTACATACATTTGTTTAATTATCAGACTTATATTAAAAAGGCATCTAGGGGCTGGGGAGATAGCTCTGAGGCACAAGTGCCTGCTGGGCAAGTGCAAGGTCGTGAGTTCGAACCCTGGTCCCACAAAAAACAAAAACAAAAACAAAAAAAAAACAAAACATTTGGGGCCGGCGGGATGGCTCAGTGGTCTAAAGCACCTGTTTGGGGAAGCTTGGGTGGCTTCAGGGACCGCGGTTCGATCCCCGGCACCACATGCTGCGCCAGCCCTGCCTTCGGGGCGGGCTGGGCCGGCCATAGAGATGAGTGAATAAACAAAGGTTCTGAAACAAGAATAAAAATAATAAATTAAAAAAAAAAAAAAAAAAAAAAAAGGCATCTAGTGACTCTGGTACAGCAAACCTCCTGAAGGGCCCTAGGAAACATGCTGTCATTTGTGGGTGGCCTGGCTGAGGTCTGTGGGGTGAGAAGCTCTGCTAGCTACCTTATGCCCAGAAGCAGGGAGGAGCTTGGGAAACTGTCCTATCTTATCTAGAAGGCAGCCACCAGGGGTCGGGAGGGGGCCAGTGAGACTGCAAGTGGAAGAGGGTAAGAATGGCCAGCAGCCAGACCCTGCATTTCCTGTCTGGCCACTGCTGGGAGGATCATGATTCCAGAAGGTTCTGCAAGACTGTTCTTCCTTGGCTGTTTGTTCCTGCCTCTCACTGATTTCTGAAAAGAGAACCAGTCTGTCAAGAGATCACACTGGATGTATGAGAATTTGGTTTCTTTTTTGAGAATTTGGTTTCTTAAAAAAAAAAAAAGGGGGGGGGGCTGGGGAGATAGCTCCGAGGCACAAGTGCCTGCTGGGGAAGTGCAAGGTCGTGAGTTTGAACCCTGGTCCCACAAAAAAAAAAAAAAGAAGAAAAAAAAGTGCATGTTTGGAATGAATAATGATTATACAAATCATGGGGGTTTGTACATGTACATAACACATCTTAATTCTTTTTATGTCTTTTTCCCTTCCCTCCTTTTTCTCTCCTTTCAACATTGGGTTTTCTTTTTTCTCTTTAATATATTTCAGTGGCACTGGATTCACTAAGGAGCAGAAAATTTGATCTATAGGCTGAGGAATGCAGCATGGGCATTAGGTACTGTGAATCCTCTGAAATTGGGTAAATGAAGCACAGGTTTTTTCCATCTCTAGGGGGAGATAATAGTTTTTGTGAGATTCATGCTCCCACCCAAAGTCTAGCTTTTTCTGGTTCCTCATCCTCCTTCCTTCCTAAGCCCATTTACTTCCCATAGTGGTTGAGCAGATGGCAGGTGTTATAAACAGGGCTGTGCTTGGGGATCAGGCTGAAGGGTTGTATTTTCTCCATTATATACTGAGCTTAGAGAAGACCTCAAATTTTCCTGGTGTGGGATGGAGTGGTAATGGGGAGGTGGGCAATACTCTAGTAGCTATTTGGACACTGGTTCACACTGAGGTGTGCTTTTTTCCCCCTGATACTGAGAATTAAACTCAGGACCTTGAGTTTGTCGGAAAGGTCCTTATGCCCCTAACCAGCGGTTCTCAACCTGTGGGTTATGACCCCGGCGGCCGTTGAATGACTAAAACACAGGGGTCACCTAAAGCCATCGGAAAATGTTATTTATTTGGAATTACAGTTTTGAAGTAGCCACCAAAATTATTTTTTGGTTTGGGGTCACTGCAACATGAGTTGCACTGTATTGTGGGGTCACGGCATTAGAAAGGTTGAGAACCACTGCCCTAAAGTATCTCCCTAGCCCTTGAGTGTGTACTTTTATACACTTTAAATGACTGGTTCTGTGCATAAGGGATCAGGGAAGGGAGGCTGATCCCTAGCTAATGGGCTTGAACTCATACTTCTGATCCCTGGGTAGTGGCATGGATAAGATGGCAGCAACCAGCCAGGTTACTTGTTACTGGGACACTTTTAAGTTTAATTTTAAGGCAGCTTGTGCTAATCCTTAAACTCTGTTCTGGTGTGGGTGGGAGGTGGGCTTAGGATCCATGAGATTCAAAGAGCAGTGTAGGCTTTCTCTGAAACAGGATCTGGGGACCTTAGCGGCTGAGGATTAAGGCCAAGTCCAACATGACAGAACCAAGGGACAATCCATAAGCATTTCTAAATCCCATGCTAGTGCCTTATCTCATAACAATGATTTCATTTATGCACAGAGATAAACTGAAGATACAGCAAGTTCTGATCATTACCCGAACCACTGCTTGGCAGCTGCATAAAGAGGAGGAGGCAGCCGCAAGAGGCCTGATACTTAAGCTACAATTATATATGTGTGAATACAGGAAATTCAGCACTAGGCTTCTTGATTGTGTCGCTTCTTATGGACTCCCTGGCTCATGCATCTTATCTCTCAGGGCGGAATTTCACCTCTTGTAGCTGTGACTGCTGCTTCTCACAGAACCTCTTTATTAAACAGGAAATAAACAGGTGTTTTGAGGCTGATTAACATCTTGCTGACTCTCTGATGAAAATAGAAAAACTGAAAAAATATTTTAAGAGTGACATTCTCAAAAAAGAAAATGACATCTTTGAAGAATTGTAGGAGCAACTGTTTGAAATGATGTGCCAGTTATAAACACAGGAGATTTTGGTATCTATCAAATCCATTTCCAGGTGAGGAAGTGGCTGCCCGTTTCCTCTCCTCCCTTCACACCTGTGCAACTCCTTCTTCCATCGATGGCAACCGCAGACTCAGTTCCTGTTGTTTATACTTAGGGTCCTCTTGTGCAGGGCTGCCCCTGAATTTGCCCTTGCAGAAGTGTGAGGGTGTTCCTACCGTGAACATCTGCTTCCCACTTTCTTCAAAGGTCTCAGCACAGGCACATGGATTCTTTGAAACTGTTCTTTGATTACATAGCTTTCCAGCAACAAGGGCATTGGTTTAGGCTGTTACACAGAACACAGAGCAGTTGAGGTCAGTTTCCCTGAGTGAGGGCTGAGCCTCCAGCAGGCCCCCTGTTCCATTGCATGGGAGATGCAAAGAGGCTTCACACCTGATAGCTCTTGATTCACACAGCTGATGGCTGTAGAGTTGGGGCCTCAACAGGGCATCTCCTGGTAGCTCTCGGTGCTCCTTCCTCTGCCTCTGCCAGCTATAAGGGAGGGTATACTTGGTGTTTTCCTGCTGCTGTGGTCCTGGATTGATGGCACTAACTAGAAGGTCCAGGGAGAGGGTGACACAGGCCCTGGAAGATTAGACAGGAGGTACTAGTAATAACTGATATTTATGAAAGGCTTCCTATGTAGAAGCCCTTGCTATGTTCCTCACCATAGCCATATGAAGTAGGCACTATTGTCATCCTCATTTAACTGATGAAAACACTGTGGCTCAGAGTGCTTTGTGACTATGTCTCTTAGGTCAGTGGTTTCTCTACCTCAATATTCAACAGTCACCTGTGCAGAGCTTATAAAAATAGTATTTGAACTTTACCTGTAGAGTGGAATTCAGTGGTCTGGGGTAGAGCCCCTGCATCTGCCTTTTCTTACTTGTCCTGTCCTGTCCTGTCCTGTTCTGTCCTATGCCTTTCTTCCCTCCCTCTCTCCATCCTGCCCTGCCTGCATCCCACCCTCCCTCCCCTTCCAGCACTGGCAGTGGAATCCAGGGCCATGTGCATGCCAGGCTAGCACTTTACCACCAAGCTATAGCCCAAGCCAACTCTGTGCTTTTTATTTTTTATTATTATTTTTATTTTTATTTTTTTATAATTTAAAAAATTTTATTTTTTTTTTCTTGTTTCAGAACCTTTGTTTGTTTATTCACTCATTTTTTATGGCCGGCTCAGTCTGCCCCGAAGGCAAGGCTGGCACAGAATACAGTGCCGGGGATTGAACCGCAGTCCCTGAAGCTGCCCAAGTTCCCAAGCAGACACTTTAGACCACTGAGCCATCCTGCCGGGCCCCAAGTCTGTGCTTTTTAAATGACTGTCTACACTGCCTCGTTTTGGACTTCTCTGTGCAGATTCCCTCACATTCTGCCCTTGGTGGAGATGACTGAGGCAGACAGCCGACCTTATCTACTCTTCATCTACTTTTTTCCCACCTGGAAAGATTTGTTCCAGGCCCCCAGATCTTTTCATTGTAGATCTATGCTTTGATCTGAACATTTGCATCCCCTTAAATTTCTAGGATGAGGCTTAATCCTCAATATGTTAGCCCTGGAATAGCCATTGGGAGGTGATTAGGTCATACGAGTGAACTATGAGGAGAGGGAAAGAGGCCCCACATGGCTGCTCTGTCCTTCTTCCACATGAGGACCGTGAAAAGTTATAATCTATGAACCAGAATTTTTGTCATTCATTGCTCACCTAGTCTGTGGTACTTTGCTCTAGCAGCTCTGATGAGCAAGATATTCTGTCCCTTTGTCAGGCATGTCTTTCAAAGGGTGCCATCCTATTGTCTCCTCCACTCTTCATTCTAGAAGCCATCCTGATTCTTCCCATCAGATGGGAGGAGCACGGTGGTGATTTGCTAGTCTGGCTTCAAGGCCATGTGGCTGCTGACTTCATTGTGACCCTGGAGTTCCTTGCTGGGTCTAAAGCTGACTGCATAGCTTTATGTTCCCAATCACATTGTCCTCTGACTGAGGATCCTACCCCTGGACCGGTTATATCATCAACAAGACTGCTACCATATTGCACAGGCTTCTTGCTCACTGGATTTTGACAGATCTCTTCCTGCCTGGCCATCCGCCTGCTTATCCTGACACAGGAGCTGTCCCGTATGTGTTTGGAGTGTCTGTTGGGATTCATCCATCTGGAATATATATTTAATATTATCATCCCACTCTAGAGCCGAGCTTCCCTTCACTTCTAATCCCTTTTGGGTCCCCTTGTTGAGAAGCCATTAGCAAAAGAGAATGAGGTAACCTATACTGCGCTACAGTTTAGCGGAGATTCCAGCATCTCCTGTCCTGCCAGAACAGTCTTTGGGCTGGACTAGGTGGCAGTGTGACTGTTTTCTATCAAAAGGCAATGTTCAGGAATAATGTGAGTGTTGAGACCCTGGCACCACATCCAGCCGCTCCACTGCAAATGGCCACTTTTCCATCTTTAATAAATTAAGCATTAGATTAAGCACTTTAGAAGGCCAAGTGACTCATTTCTATTTCTGGCTTTCAGACATCAGTGACAGTGGTGACCTCAGGCTGTGGATAAGGATTGTTTAAGAGTTTTGGCAGCAGTAGGATGGGCCCCTAACCCTCTTCAGGAGACCTCTGAACAACTTTGGAAGGACTGGTGGACATCTTCACCTTAACTAATGACACACCAGTCCCTCTAGGTCTTGCCCTTGGTTCTCTTTGAGTGTGAGAACTTACTTGTGAACGTCCCCTTTCCTATCACATTCTTTCTAGTTTCTGGATCACTTTCTGAGCAGAAGAAGTAGCTCTCCCCTCTGGAATCTTCCAGGACTGGATTCCTAATGCAGCTCTATTAAGTTCTATACCTTTTATAATTTGTGCTTGTGCTGCCCCACCCCCTCTAAAGGCCTCTATCTTGAGTGCTAAGCCAAGGCTGGCGAGGCATGGAATGCTGAAGGCTGTTACTTGATCTGGTAGGCTAGTTTGTGAGCTTCTCCTCTGGTTTTCTGGATTGTTTTGGAAATTCAAAGCTCAAGCTACTCCAGCCAAATTGCTGCACTGAGAGGTGGGAGGCAGGAAGGGTGTGTCTCCTCCACCAGTTAGAGGAACCAGAGCCCTGGAAGCTACTGGGCTGGAGCTCCCTTTCCTTGGATGCCATCTTTGGATGAGATGAACCTTGGAGTAGGAAGGTTAAGAGGCCAGGATACCCGAAGGAGGGAGAAACAGAAACAAACTTCCTTAGGCCTTCAACTCAACTTCTTCAGACTGTAGCTACCTCTGTCTATCCACGTAACTACAGTGTTGACCTGAGGTTACTCACAGGCTCCTCACTGCTGCTGGAGGTGCTGATGAGGCACAGGAGGCTCTGCTCTTCCCAGCACATCTGAGCAAGCATGAGTCAGGCAGTTCTAGCCAGCTGTGGCTAGTGTGTCTCTGAGAAAGGTGTGGAAATCTCCTTTGGGAATTAGTTTTCTCACCAATTAAGATGGCACAATTCTACTTCACAAGTTATTGAGAAAATTAAATCACACAACACAGAAAAGTGCTTGAGAGGGGATACCACCAGGATTGGTCCAGTAAGTAGTTCTTGTCTTGGGCTCCCTCTCCTCCTTTTCCTTTGGCTTCTGGCAGTTATAATCTTTGAAGCTACTACAGTTTCTCAGCCAAAATTTCTGGGCCAGAAGCTTCAATTTCCAGTCACTGTCACCTGCCAGAACCTTTGGCTAGTTACTTCCAATTTCTGAGATTTTGCCTGGAGTACTGAGTTGAAGACTGGATGCAAATCCATAGAGCAAGCTGCAGAACAGTGAAAAGGAGCCTGTGCTCTTCTCTGGCCTCTCTGAAGATAGAAAGTGGTTCAGTTTCCCTGCCCTGACTCAGCCATCCAGTGTCTCCTGCTTTGATGTTTCATTTTTTCCTGGATACCATGCCCTGCAGAGATTCTGCTATTCATTACCTGCACAGAGAGCAGACAGGGATCACTTGTTGGTAATTCAAACTGTGGTCTTACACTGATTCCTTCAGTGCCTTAGCTTTTAATTTTAAAAAAACTTTTATTTTTATATTTATTATTATTATTTTATGTATTTGGTGCAGGGTCTCATTACACAGGTTGGACTCATAGTGATCCTCTTGTTTTCAGCCTCTATAGCACTGGGATTACAGGCATGTGCCACTACGCCCTGTCTCTGTGGCTGGCTCAGCACATGTGCCTGGGATCAAACCCTGGTTCCTTCACTTGCCTAAGCAGGTGCTTAGTCCTCTGAGCTATCTCCCCAGCCTGAGCTTCTCAGAAAAGGGGACCCTACCCCCATACATTCACCTATGCCTGCCCTAACTGCCTCCACTTGGGTACAGGCAGGGGCTGGGCTGCCAGTCCTGACCCAAACAGTGTAATGATTCATGGCCATGGAGAACCTTGTCTAGTGGGACATCTGATCCATAGGGATTTGTAAACGGGGGCATCCATCAGGAAAGCAGTTGTGAGAGTTGAAAAAGGCCCACTGAAGATAAACCAGGTAGAGCTAACAGGAGAGTTTTGTCTCAACAGCAGAAAGTTTTTACATCGGATTAATATAGCTTTTGAGTTTCAAGTACTTATCACAGAATTTTTTTT
>PVJA010035929.1:0-21480 GCA_004027025.1 Myocastor coypus | reverse complement strand
AAGAAGAAGAAGAAGAAGAAGAAGAAGAAGAAGAAGAAGAAGAAGAAGAAGAAGAAGTAGAAGAAGAAGAAAGAGGAGGAGGAGGAGAAGGAGGAGGAGGAGAACAAGAAGAGGAAATAAAAAAGGAATGAAAAATTATGCTAGTCCTCATGTACAAACAGAATTTGAGAGAGCAGTCAAGGGACATGACAGGCATGGAAGATGGAAAGTTGATGGGTGGTGACACTGAAAAGGGTCAGAATTGGGGCACACTGCAAACCTGTAGGCTCCAGGCCTGGGCACCCCGAGTCCACTCATTTTACTGCATCCCTAAGACCATTTGCCAACCCTGCCGTTGTCTCTTCCTCTATCAATATGCCCCACACGGATGCATGTCTGCTAATACAGTTCTCTCTGTCACTTGGTCCAGGGTAATTTAGGGTTTGTGCCATAGTTAAATAGACACCTTTGCTAGGTCCTTCTCTTCCTGATGTCTTAAATGGAAAGGTGTCAAAATTGGACATAATTTGCACCCACATATTTGGCAATGTGGGTAAATTCGTTTCATAATGAAAAGGGGTAAAGTTTCTCAACAGAAAGAAAACATCCTACGGGAGCCCAGCACTTGGTACAAATGCACCTGGTATCCCTCTGCACGCTTGGCTTTCCCTCAGTTGGAAATTTAATGAAAATTTGTTCTTTTCTTGAACTCTATAAGACTATTTTCAAGCATTCTTCGGTTATTTTACACTATCGCCCTGACACTTGGAAATACGAGTCTTCTCTTAAATACGCTATGAAATAAAGCATCTCTCTTAGACAAAGTAAAGTTTTTGCTGAGTGCATCCGTTGGCACTCAGAACTTCAGCACGCTCCTCCATGACAGAACTGCCTCGCCTGTGAAATACCGTGCCAAACCCTGGTTTCAGTCCTGGCCCCGCCCCGGCATCACCTCCCCAGGGGCCTCTCTGGTGGCCAGGCCCTTTTCTCCATACTTCCTGTGCCTTCATCAAGTGACAAATTCTATCATTCTATTATTGATATTTTAGGGGTGAGAGATCTTGGCAAGCTGGTTTGGGACCGGGGGTGCATAGCTCAGTGTGAGAGCATGTGTTTAGTGTGTACGATGTCCAAGCCTCAACTTCCCACACCAAAACAATTGAAATAAAATTATACAATAAAATACATAGGTATATTATCCAGATTCCAACAGCTATAAGTCAAGTTAAATGACTTGTTATCACCATTCAAGAATATTTGATGCAAATAAAAAGTTAACTGTTGTATAAGTAATATCATATGGAAGAAAAATATTTGTAGTATTCAAAGAAAATTTTGCTGTACAGAGGCAAGAATCTTTCATCTGTGTGTGCATAGCTTCTTTTTGAGACAGGGTCTCTCTCTGTGGTTCAGGCTGGTTTTCAGCGTGCTTTGTAGCCCAGGCTGGTCTCAAACTTGCAATGCCCGGTTTGAGGTAAGAATCTTTTAAAGAAAATATTTTTTTAAAAAAAGAAAATATTCAGGGGCTGGGGAGATAGCTCCGAGGCACAAGTGCCTGCTGGGCAAGTGCAAGGCCGTGAGTTCGAACCCTGGTCCCACAAAAAAAAAAGAAAAGAAAAGAAAATATTTTTTGAAAGATTTGTTTATTTTATTTATTTATTTATTTATTTTTCTTGTTTCAGAACCTTTGTTTGTTTATTCACTCATTTTCATGGTGGGCTCAGCCCACCTTGAGGGCAGGGCTGGCACAGCATGTGGTGCCAGGGATTGAACTGCCGTCCCTGAAGCCACCCAAGCTTTCCCAAGCAGGCGCTTTAGGCCACTGAGCCATCCCACCGGGTCCCAAAAAAGAAAATATTCAATGTTGCCATCTACAAATGATTCAAGACTGGTCCTCAAGTGTCCATTTCATGACGCACACACCCGGGGAGTTCTCCCCAGAGTGCCTTCCCGTCCCCAGCCCCGGGCGCAGATGCTGTGACGTCAGCGTGGGCAGCCACACCTTCTCCCCCCCCCCTCCCAAAGGTAACAAAGCTCCAGTTTTCATTTGATTCAAACACTACATTAATTATCACCTAAAATTTTTATCGACCAACAGTTTTTCATTTTTTAATTAATTGAGTCAGTTAGACATTGACAGTGTCTACCCTAGAGAAAGCATAACATCAGCCTCAAAATATAAAAAATTATGGGCTGGGAGATAGCTCCATGGCACAAGTGCCTGCCTGGCAAGTGCAAGGTCATGAGTCCGAAAATACTTATGTATTTATGCAGGATAATTTCGATAATTTTACTGCTAATTTCTGCTGGTCTTTTGAAAGGAGCAGTTAATGCTTAAATTATTTTTTTCTTTTTTATTCTTTTTCTTTTTGATTTTGTATAACTTTTTTTTTAATTGATGTCTCTTAAACCTCATTTATTTGTTTGTGTTATGCCTGGCTCAGCCTGCCCTTGTGTGGGAGTGCGCAGCAGGTGGTGCCAGGGATTGGGGAGTGGTTGAAGTACTGGCCTTAAGTTTCCTCTGCAGGCGCTTTAGACCACCGGACCATCTCGCTGGCCCCTGATTTTGTATGACTTTTTGTTATTGTTGTTTTGTTTTGCTTTTTAACCAACTGCATGTTTATGTAACCTAAACAACTAATTTGAAGACAAGGTCACACAACATAGCAACCATTGTTGAATTCCTATTACTTTGTTTAAGGAAATCTTGTATCGTTCCTAATTTTGTTGTTGTTGTTTGTTTGTTTTTTAACTGCTTTGCCTTCTTCAAAACAAATAGCAAAGATAAATAAATACAGTGAGTTGGAATTTGTGAGGTTCAAACATATCTATGCATAAAAGAAAAGGATCTCGCCATACATAAGTATGAGGTGAACCAAGACGACAACGCCTGGGCCCACAGGTGCAGTGTGTGCAGGATAATGCCGGAACAGGGGAAAGGTCAAGTGCAGAGGCCGTCCATGTTCAGTCTCTCCTGACCGTTTGCCTGTAGGCACCCACGGATGCCAGGGGGCAGAATTACTCTTCCCTCTGTGCTCCCATGCACACACAACAGGATCAAAAATCTACAGTGAACATTTTAAGTTTTTAAATTTATTGCCGTGGGCCCGGCAAGGTGGCTCAGTGGCCTAAAGCACCTGCTTAGGAAAGCTTAGGCAGCTGCAGGGACCACGGTTTGATCCCCGGCACCTCATGCTGCGCCAGCCCTGCCCTCAGGGCAGGCTGAGCCGGCCATAAAAATAAATAAATAAACAAATAAAAGTTCTGAAAGAAGAAAAAAAATAAATATAATAAATAAATAAATAAATTTATTGCCGTGAAAGGTACCTCGCCCACAGTCCCCTCGGCTCGGCACACAGGCGCTGTAGTTTTGAGTCAACGCTGCACATTGTCACTCAGTCTGTGTCCATCTGTCCTGACAGGGATAAGAATGAGGACTTTGAATCTGTGACCACAGGAACCCTCGGAGCCAGTGTGGTCTTCTCCACAAATGGATCTTCAATCGCTGCCTTCGCCACTCTGGAGTCTGTCTGCGGGTCTCCGACTGGGCTGCCCCAGCCTCCACATCCTGAGGCTCCTCAACACACTTACTGTGGAGCTCATCTTAACTTCTGGGAAGAGCCACAAGTGCCACGGTGCCAACTCTGGCGAGTGAGGTGGACAAGGACGCAGCAGCCTGTTTGTGTGAAAGTGAAATCTCTGCAGCGATTCTGAATCGGCTCAGGACACCGAGGCACCTAGAAAAAGAGGACACACTGAAAAGACGTCTGGAACTGCTGCGAAAGTGGCAAGCATCGTGGGATAGGTGTGTTCAGAGCAAGGCGAAGCATTTTGAGGGGACTGACGTCTATGTGTCTTTTACTGTAATAAAAATTTTTTAAACTTAGACCTGCATTTTCAAGCCAGCCCTTATAGATGCATGCATGCTGTCAGACTCTGCATGTGCATACTGAGAGGGGTGAGAAGGAGGACTTCGAATCCGCCACCACAGGGACACTCAGAGCCTGTGTGGTCTTCTCTGGTCCTCAAATTGCTGCCTCTTTCTCCTCTCCACGTTCACAGTTCTCTCTTTTGAGGATCTGCAAATCACGTGCAAATTCCCCATTACCCATGAGTCCGAAGTATGTCACGCCAAGACACAGTAGCTTAAAAGACAACAATCGTTCTATTTTACCTCATGATTTCTGTGATTTAGGAATTCAAGAAGAGCTTGAACCATGAGATTCTGGCTCAGCTTGTGTTACTGTTGTAGTTGGACACCAGGGCCTAGCGTTGGAGCAGGTGACTGACTGGTGGGGACCTACCTTCCCCAGTGCCGCCACAGGCCTTCTCCACCACGTTCCTTCATGTGAGGTAGTTTGGCCACGCAGAATTGAGACAAATGTTGATCATGTCTTTTGTGGTCCCAGTACTAATGCCATACCACAAATACCTAACTAAAGGGTCTTGGAACGCCGAAGAGTCACTTACTTATGCATGATTTCAAATGACATGGATTAAAAATATGAGCAAGGGCCTGGGAGATAGCTCAGCAGCATATGCACCTACCTGGCAAGCGTGAAGTCCTGAGTTTGATCCCCGGTGCTAAAAGAAAAAAAAAAAAATATGAGCAGAACTAAGCACAGAACCAGGTAAAGTATTCTATTTATGCTGGGAGCTGCTGAGGCTGGAAGTTGGGTGGCTGTGTGAGAGCAGGACAAGGCCTCAGAGCTAAGCAGCCAAGCTACCTCAGTGCTGAGAGGCATCCTGCCTGGGCAACGTCACTAAGCAACTGTAGTCACTAAGCAACCTCATGTAACATGATGCAAGCTTCGCAAAGGTATAAATAAACACCCCTACTGTTGTTCTGTGGGTGTTTGTCAAGCAAGCAGCGGGCCACCACGTCACATAGCTCTTTTCTTCTCGTTAGTCGTTTCCTCATTCCTGCCACCATATCTCCCCACGGTACACCAAGACACCGACACAGCCTACAACTTTGGGCCTAAGGAATTCCCTTTAAAGGAGATTCACAGGTGCTGCGGGCAGAGCACTTAGGGCTTGTTTGTCTTAAATCTTTTGAGAGTGTTTCCAACATTGCTCTTAACGGCCCTAATGAATGCATCGTGAGCGCCGGCCACACTATCTGACAAACATTCTGATGGACTGTGCCTATGTTCAAGATTTGAAATAATTCAGCTTTCAGTAATTTTTTTCAGGACTTTATAAACTTTATTTTTCTATAAAATAGAAACTATGAGTCATCCATCTATCCACCTCCTTAAATTTTATTTCCTCCTTTCCCACTACTTCATTCCTCAGAAAGGGGAAAAAAAAAAAAAAAAAAAAAGTCTGATGTAACCCTTTTATGCTAACCTCAGCTATGTCCACAAGTGTACGGGGCAGGGTGATTTCGGGTTTGGCTTTTTCATTTTGGAATGTGAAACATGAGTTCACGATTCAATTCTGTCCAGACTTTGATTTAAACTTCCCTTCTCTATTTTATGTGTCCCTGCGAGTCTAAGAATGTGACAGAGGAACCCTGCCGTGTCTGGGAATGCAACAGGGAACACACTGTATCTATTTTTAAGCTGTCAAAATTCTTGTAGTAGCTGAGGGCTGGAAACTCCTACTTAAATTGTCTCATTGTTGGACCTCACCTAACGCCCGAGTCCTCTTTCCCTCATCCATGTTCTTGGACAGCTCTCCCATCCCTCAGTGCTTCCTGCAGCGTGGTCACAGCCTACCACCACCTGATCTGGGCCACGGACCACGGCCTCCCATGGCGCTCTCAGTAATGGCAACCCAGCAGCCTGACAGAATTGAAGTTATTTTCTAATAGGCAACCTAAATTCCATTCAATGAAACAAATGGATGATGTTTTTATGGGTTAGAATGACCTCTAAGAGGTAGTGTAGGAGAGAAGATTAGCAGATAAATCCAGAGAGCAGAGCCTCATGGTCAGAGAGGTAACTTGAGTTTTTGTCCTGAATGATTTTTTTTTTTTTTTTTTTTTTTTTTTTTTTTGTGCAGGGTCTCATTACATAAGTCAGCCTTGTAGTGATCGTCCTAATTCCAGCCTCCCCAACACTGGAATTACAAACACTCACCACCACTCCCAGTCTCAGTCGCTGTTCAGACTGAGCAGCGACTCAGGCTGGTATGGCATGTGGTACCTGGGATTGAACCCCGGCCCCTGAGCCTGCCTAAGCAGGTGCTTAGTCCGCTGAGCTATCTCACCAGCCCCTTGAGTGACTTGCACAGCCAAAAGACAACCTGCATGTGTTAGAGCCACCCAGCTCCAAGTATCTTCCTTTCCTCATCTGCCATGCTGCTTCGCTGAGCACATATCTGCCGAGTGTCTCTCACACAGAGGGCTCAGGGTTTGCTGACTGGAAGGCTGACAAGCAGGTCGCATATTCTCCTTCCTGAAAAGCTTCACAGTCGAATGATGACAGCAGAGCCTGGAAAAAGCAGCAGAAGAGAGCTGGGCTAGAAACGGAAGGAGAGGGGAACCCACCCAGCCTGGAAGTAAGACCAGCACGTTCAGGAGGGAGACTCTCCCCTCGGCGGGTGACAAGAAACAGCGGGCCAGCCAGAGTGGGAAGTGGAGCAGGTGATCTTAGGACTGGGAGGAAGTAGAGCGAGGCCCTGCAAAGCACAGGGCCCCGGGGAAACAGAGCGTGACTGCTGAAGTGCACAGGGCGGGAGACAAGGTCGCCGGGATGGCGGCGCGCAGCTCTGACCTGGTCATTCTTGCGAGTGTAGATTTTATGTGCCCACAGAAAGCAGCCATTAAAGCACTGGATGATTTCACCAGGGAACAGGAGAAATTTGCGTTAGAAATATTTGGAAACAACAGGAATTTGGGGTGAGAATTCCGAATAAAAGCAGCGGTCTTGAACATGCGAGGAAGGAGGGACTCAGAAGTAATGTTGAGCCTCATGATTCTAAAGAAAAAAGAAAGAAGGAAGGAAGGGGTGGGGGGATGGCTCAGTGGTCTAAAGTGCCTGCTTAGGAAAGCTTAGGCAGCTGCAGGGACCACGGTTCTATCCCCGGCACCACATGCTGCGCCAGCCCTGCCCTCAGGGCAGGCTGAGCCGGCCATAAAAATAAATAAATAAACAAACAAACAAAAGTTCTGAAACAAGAAAAAATAAAATAAAATAAAAAGAAAGAAAAAGAGAGAGAAGAAATTGATGATTTTCATTTTGATGTTATTTGCCTTGATACCAGATATGTGGAAAAATAGGTGACTTAGGAAGGTAAATTAGTTTGATTTCCAGGCCGGCCAAACACCTCAGTGGATTAAAACAACTGCGAGTGGGCGCAGGGCCGGGGGTTCAGTCTCCTGGCCTGCGGGGTAGGCCCCGCCCTTGGGGCGTACTGAGATGGCAGTTGAGACTGGGCGTGTACCTATAATCCCAACTCTTGAGAAGCTGTAAACAGGCCGATCACTACGAGTCTGATCTAGTAGTGAGACCCTGAACACCCTAGAGACCCTTCCATAAAAATACAAAATAATAATTGTCATAATAATGATAATTACAATAACAACGGCAATAAATTTGGTTTCAATAAAGGTGAGTTTGAGATACCAGGAAGATAGCTAGAAAAAAATGATAGCAAATATACAACCACATTTTCATAATACAAGTCAATAAAGAGCTTTGCCCTGGATGAGGCTATTATGTACTCTCAGGAAAATTCACACATTACAAAAGTATTCAAAACATACACAAAGCACATGTAAGACAGATTAACTCAAGAAGATGCTTCCTTGAGAGCCACACTGAAGAAGGTATTTAATTGACTCCACTTATTTCTCAGGAACAGCATAGACTATTCCTGAAGAAAGAACACCCTCTGTCTGCCGGACACGGAATGTGGGTCAAGGGTCAAGGTACAAGTTACGTGGTTATTTTCAACACAGTTTGTCTGTCGTGGGAGATAGATTTTTGAGGAGACACTGTCACAGAACACCTCACCCTGAAGGGTACACAGGTAACAAAAGCCTTGATGCTATCTAAATAGTCGATGAGAAAAGAAAGACGTACTAAGGTACGGAATGGTAAAGTGCCACGCAACCGGGCTCTGGGTTCCTCAGGGCTAAGCCACATACCAGGCCAGAAAGAATAACTGGCTAAAGGCGATGTGAGGCTTAGTTTTGATGTTCGCTTAGTTGGAGTTTTTTTTGTGTGTGTGTGTGGGGGGGGGGGATTCTAACTCACAACCTTGCACTTACCAGGCAAGCACTTGTGCCATGGAGCTACTTCCCCAGCCCCTTAGTTGGAGTTTTCGTTTTATTTTTAAACCATTGATTGATGGATTGATTGGCCTCGCTACACAGCTCCAACTTGTGATGATCCTCCTATTTCACCCTCCCTAGCACTGGGATTACAGGTGTGCACCACCACACCTGGTTTCGGTGGCCAGCACTGTACGCCCAGGGTTCTGGGTTGACACCACATGTGGTACCGAGGATTGAGCCCAGGTTCTTGGGCTTGCCAGACAAGTGCTTAGACTGTGGAGCTATGTCTCCAGCTCCAGAGTTCTCATTTTAAAATAATGATGAACTAGGTAAAGCCAAATGCTGTTAGTAGCAGCATTCTTGATATTCGGACCATGCAGTTCTGGTTATAAAGGATGGAGCTGTGCTGAGGGGCATAGGATGCCCAGCACTGCGTCCTGCCCTAGCGCATTAGACATGAGTAACACTCCTCCTCTTGCTGAAGGCAGCAGGCATTGACTCCAAATATTATCAAATTACCCCCTAGAGGCAAAACAAGCAGTTGAGAACTAGCTGGTTAAGTCATTCAAAGTTCTGCCGGGTGTGGTGGCCCAAGCCTGTAATCCCAGCACTTGGGAGGCTGAGACAGGAGGATTGGTGTGAGTTCGAGACTAGCCTGGGCTACAAAAGTGAGCTCAAGGCCAGCCTGAACTGCATAGTGAGACCCTATCTCAAAAAGACAAAAAAAAAAAAAAAAAAAGTTCTGACATCTCCTGTCACATATAAAAGAATGACCAAAGGGCGTCTGTGCCTGTTCTGTTTTCTAACTGTTAAATTAAGTTATCCGAAAGTGTAATGTCTCCAAACAGATGTAGAAAACAATATTCAAAAGACCCATGTGTTATTTTCTAGGGCTGCAGTGTTGTTCTCCGTAACTCAAAATTACATTGTTATTGTTTGGATCTGAGATTGCTCAAATAACAATTTTATAATCTCTGAGTAAGATTCATCTTTTGTTTTGTCTCTACGCTGATTATCATTACATGAGCCAAATCAACACTTTCTAAGTCTTACTTTCCCTGTTCGCTTTCGAGTATTTTTTATTCCGATGACGCAGGTCCCTTAGCATTACTGTCCCACTACGTGGTACTTGGAATTCCTTCACAGAGAGAACGGGACACCTGCAGTGATTATGAAAGCAGAAGGTTTCACAGCTTGTTGCTCACAAAAGTAGGACACGAGACAGAAATTTATTTATTTTTTTCTTGTTTCAGAACTTTTGTTTGTTTATTTATTTATTTTTATAAATAAATAAATGCCAGGGATCGAACCTCTGTCCCTGCAGCCACCTGAGCTTTCCTAAGCAGGCGCTTTAGACCACTGAGCCATCCTGCCGGGCCTTGAGACAGAAATTTAAAAGGTAATGTTAGCAGCTCGGCCTCGTACTGAGTAACTGAACACAAGGAAAGCCCAGGGGCAGCTTAGTAGGTCTAACAGGCTTTCTCTGTTCCTTTTGAGAAGGTAGTTAAGCCTTCAGAGACGCAATGATCCATTTTTGTACTCACTTTATGATTCGTAGATGGCTATAGCCTCTGTTATTCTTCTCTTCTTCTCTGGGACAAATACCCGACACCCAAAATGAAGGCAGGAAAGGTTTATTTAGCTCACAGTAGTGGAGGCGTCAGTCCCTGCTCAGCTGGCTCCAAGGCAGAGTGGCACAGGGCAGAGGGCAGCCCTCCGTGGAAGGCAGCACAGAGCAGAGAGCAAAGGGAGTGGCAGCAGCTCTGGCAGCTGGCTGGCCTCCCGCTCCTCTTACAGATTACCTGCCCATGGCATGTATCATCCACACCCACAGAAATCACTCACAGTCTCCAGAGGCTGCCACCCCCCATGACTGCATGAGGCTTTAGGGGGCACCTAGACAGAAGCCATAACAGCTATGCTATATTTACAGTGAAAATGCAAGGGACGCTTTGGGACAGTTCTAAGGCCTTGCCTTACAAATCTTTTTTTTTTTTTTCAAGACAGGGTCTCACTATGCAGTTCAGGCTGGCCTTGAGCTCACTTTTGTAGCCCAGGCTGGTCTCGAACTCACACCGATCCTCCTGCCTCAGCCTCCCGAGTGCTGGGATTACAGGCGTGCGCCACCACACCCGGCCACAAATCATTTTTAAAAATACAAACTCAAAGCAATAACCCAGGAAGCCACCAGATGAGTTCCCTTTTCACTTTCTCAAGGTTTTTGACGCATGTAAATTTAAAGCTGCCAGGATCCTTTCATTCCCAGAAACTTTGAGAAATGTTTTATTTCAAGAAGAGCCAAAGGAAAACCTCCATGCATTTCAAGTACCTTCTTTAGACATTGAATAATAAATGATTTATTTAAAGAAATGATTAATCATTTTGCAAGACTTATAAAAATACTTCCGAGAGAAGGAAAAAGAAAAAGACCTTTAACTTGGAAAATTCCTGTCAAAGGAATTCTGCTGTGAAGAACACATGGGGCCATATTTAAGAACCTAATTCTCTTTACATCAGAGCGCATAACTCACATCTGTGTTGCAGGAGAGGCTCAGACCTCATCTTAGTTAGTCATTGCTATCAGAGACCAGAGAAAGTGCAGCTGTGATGAAAGGAGGGCCTTTCCCTGAAGGCCCTGACTCCTGCCTCGCGTCGACTCCAAAGAGCGGAGCTGGCCGCCAGGGGCGCTCTGTGAGGGTGCACAGGTCCCTCCTGCAGGGCAGTGCCAGAAGGGAAGGCCCATCCCTTTGGTCCCCTTCTACCAGTTTGCTTCTGGAACAACTCCACAGGTTAGACCAGAGACGTCTCTTTATGTGAAGCTCTTTGTGAGCTGTAGACATAAAATTAGAGTCCCTTCACCGAGACGAGAAATTTATAGCTTCCTGCCAGTAGTTCGGTGTTCTCTCCCACAGCCTGTTCCATTTCCTTCTGCTGGCCCTCCTGAAAAGCCGACCTTCCCTACTAGAAAATTCTTCTAAGGCTAGTGCTGGGGAACTCTTGTCCAGAAGGGAGGTACAAAAGGTCACTCTGGGAAACCCCGCATGGATAGAAGCAGGTGTGGGGGGGGGGGGGATGTTATGAAGTTCGAAAAAATCGTGACTAACTGTGGTGCTTCCTTCCTGTTGCAGTAAGCGTCCTTCCTCCTGAGCCCCAGGAGGCAAAACATAATTAGGCGGAAGGCTTTCATGTCCACAAACCCGCTTCAGCTCAGCTGTCAGGTGATGAAGTAAATCGGTGTCTAGATTACTGTCAAAAGTTGGGGAGCGCTGTAGAGAACCTCAGTGGGTAGGAGCAGGAACTGGGAAGGGCAACGCGCCTGCGTTCTTCTTAGAGAAGCACCATCCTTTCCTGCCACAAGTGAATCATGGGGTAAAAAAAGAATGGCGTGGAGAGGGATAGAAGATGCCAGGCCATGGAGAGAAATGGGGAGGCTTGCGAGAGTTTTGAGAGAAAGCATCTTGGAGGCTGGGGCAGGGAAATCACAAATTTGTGCCCAGGCTTGGCAGTTTAGACAAAAAGATCCAGTCTCAAAATGAAAATTACAGAGGGGGTTGGAGGGGCCCGGCGGGATGGCTCAGTGGGCTAAAGCACCTGCTTGGGAAAGCTTGGGTGGCTTCAGGGACCGCGGTTCGATTCCCGGCACCACATGCTGCACCAGCCCTGAGCCGGCCATAAAAATGAGTGAATAAACAAACAAGGGTTCTGAAACAATAAATAAATAAATAAATAAATAAATAAATAAATAAATAAATAAATAAATAAATAACAAAGGGGGTTGGAGGTGGGGAATAGGGTTTGGTGAAAATGCTCTTGGTCTAATCCCAAACATTGCCTCCCTCAAATAAAAGAAAGCAAGTATTAAAATGACAAATGTGATCGCTTCTCGGCCTTTTGGCTAGATCAAGATCAAGTGTAAAATGACAAATGTTTGGGGGCCAAGGAGATAGCTCAGTACAATAAGTTCTTTTTTTTTGTCTTTTTGAGACAGGGTCTTGCTGTACAGTTCAGGCTGGCCTTGAGCCCAGTTTTGTAGCCCAGGCTGGTCTCGAACTCTCACAGATCCTCCTGCCTCAGCCTTAGAATAAGTTCTTGCCTGGTAAGTGCAAGGTCCTGAGTTCAATCCCCGGTACTGGGAAAAAAAAAAAAAAAAAAGACAAATATGATCAGAACTAAACAGGGCTGTGTTCTCAATAGCATGACCAGGAAATTTACCTCAGATATGCATGGAGGAGATGAGGATTGTAAGAAGTAGCAGCAATACGAATTTTTGAAGATCAAATCAATAACACTGCCTATCTGGTTGTATGCTGGATGGAAAAGAAAAAGGAACATAGGAAGTGCCATAATTTTTTCATTGCACAGCTGCTACAACTGCTGTTAAGTAGACTGAGAAAAATATGGAAGAAGCAGGTTCCATATTTGGAGGGAAATACAAAGGTCAGGAAGAATTCTCGTGTACCTCAGATCTCCACTGCAAATGGACAGACTGAAATATTAAACATTCCAGCTAACTCTTTTTTGTGCTACAGCGACTATGAGTTCATTAGAACTCTTCACAAACAGTCCAATTTTCCATCCAGGCCTCTGTAGGTTAAACGTCCCCACTCGGTTTGAAGTTAGCCACAATCAAGTCACTGGCTACAGCCAAAGACCGTTCCTTGGAGACACTGTGGGCTGTAATCTCAGTTGCCGAGCAGGATAGTGAGCAAAGCTTTTCTGTCACTCTGCATTTCCATGCATCCAGAGCGGGGGGGGCATATTGTGTTGGTTAAATCACTTAAATTTTAGGGATATGTCTCAGTTACTTTTCTCTCATCACTGGGCCAAATACTCGATGCCCAAAAGGAAGAAAGGAAAGGTTTATTCAGCTCACAATTACTAGAAGTTTCAGTCCATGCTCGGCTGGCTCCAAGGCTGAGTGGCACATGACGCAGAGCCGCAGCTCATGGCAGTCGGACGGGGAGAGAGAGAGAGAGAGGAACAAAGAAAGAAAGAAAGAGAAAGAAAGAAAAAAGAAAACTGACTTAGGAGAAAAAAAGATAGCAGTCTAGTCAGTTCTTAATTAACACAAGATGGAGACAGAGGAGAAATTCAGGAAATCTGACTACTGAGTCTAAAAATGAAGTGGGTGTGCTTGCTGGTATGTAGAACTGAATGCAATCTAATTTATTTTAATGTAAAAAAATTTTTTTCTGGCCCAGCAGGATGGCTCAGTGGTCTAAAGCGCCTGCTTAGGAAAGCTTAGGCGATTGCAGGGACCGCCGCGGTTCGGTCCCTGGCACCACATGTTGTACCAGCCCTGCCCTCAGGGCAGGCTGAGTGGGCCAGAAAAATAAATAAATAAACAAACAAAAGTTCTGAAACAAGAAAATAAAATAAAAAATTCTTTAAAAAAATTTTTTTTCTGTATTTAGGACAGGGTCTAGAGGGTTTATAGGGTCTCACCACGGACATCAGACTTGAGTGATTCTCCTGTTTTCAGCCTCCCAAGTGCTGGGATTACAGGCGCGCGCCCCCACGCCCAGTCTTGAACATAACCTAGTGGTTGTGACGCTTGCTGTGTTGTTCACAGAGCTTTGCCAAAGAAACTCGACACTTGAGCTGAAACGGTCGCTGACTGAAGCAATCGTAGCCTTCAGCCTTCAACAGTTACAAAGCAGAGTGATGAAATCGCTCAGCGCTCAACAGCAGACACGTTTCGAATTAGATTAAAGGGTGACCGAAAGGGGACAATCTTCCAAAGCTGCGGGTCTGAGAGCCGCGAGGAGCTGGAGGTGCAGAGGGCTCCCCTGGGCAGCCCTCAGATCTGAGGCAGACCGAGCTTCACCACCAGTCCGGCTCCGCACAGCCTCACTGTTTAGATGTCCGAGGTTCTACAGTATACAGCCCAGCTCCCAGTCACAGAGGACGCGAGAGGTCACCTGCATTTCATACCCATGGATGTCAGCAGAGGAGCCATGGGCAGCGCTGAGGAAATGACCATGTTACACTGCTTGCAGCCCCTGGGCTTGCAGCTAGGGCAGGGACTGGGTGGACTTTTGGGAAATGGGAGCCAACCAAATATTTAGAGGTCAGAAAGGCAGACTTTAAAAAAAAAAAACCTTTTATTGGGGCCCGGCAGGATGGTTCAGTGGTCTAAAGCACCTGCTTAGGAAAGCTTTAGGTGGCTTCAGGGACCGTGGTTCGATCCCCAGCACCACATGCTGCACCAGCCCTGCCTTCAGGGCAGACTGAGCCGGCCATAAAAATAAATAAACAAACAAAAGTTCTGAAACAAGAAAAAAATAAAATAATTCTTAAAAAAATACTTTTATGTTTTATTTATTTGGTACAGGGTCACACTACACAGCTCAGAGTCATAATGATCCTTCTGCCTCAGCCTCCTGAGAGCTGGAATTACAAGCGTGTGCCATCAGGCCCCGTCTCAGTGGCCAGCCCAGCACGTCTGAGTCTCCAGGGCTGGCACAGCACGCAGTCCCGGGGCTCAGCTGAGAGCTCTCCAACAGGATCGGATCCCGCAGCAAACTGCTGGTCTCACGTACCATGTCCCCTTTGCACCTCGCCCTTAAGCTGGACTTCGGGTGCACACCTGCAATTCTTGCACTTGGGAGGCTGAGGCAAGAGGACTGTTCTGAGCTCAAGGCCAGCCTGAGCTCCATAACGAGACCCTGTCTCAGGAAGACAAAAAATGAGAATAAAAATCAAGTTTCCCCGTAGCATCTAGCAATTCTCATCCAACCGCCCGCCGTTGCCTCATTCCACTTCACGCCTGCACCTACCTCACCGCAGAATCAACTGTCCTGGTGCGCACAGAGACTACGCACAAGGCGGAAGCGTGATCGCAACACAGAAATGTCGTAAGATTGCAACTGTCGACACTGTTATGTCTGGAAGAAATTCTTTCAGCAAAACATAGGGGCAGGCGCTGGCGAGATCGCTCAGAGGTCTAAAGTGCCTGCTTAGGCAAGCCCAGGGACCGTGGTTCAATCCCCAGTACCATGTGCCACGTGCCAGCCCCACCCTCAGGGTGGGCTGAGCCGGCCACAAAAAAAAAAAAAAAAAAAAAGGGCGGGGGACAATGTCAAAATCACTTAAGGCAAATAACAGAAGGAGTGAAAGCTAACACCGGCTGGGTGTGGTGGCTCATGCCTATAATCCCAGCACTTGGGAGGCTGAGGCAGGAGGATCGTTGCGAGTTCGAGACCAGCCTGAGCTATAAAAGTGAGCTCCAAGCCAGCCTGAACTGTACAGTGAGACCCTGTTTCAAAAAAGCAAATAAATAAATAAATAAATAATAAAATAAAAAGAAAGCTAACACCGGACGCAGAAAGCTAAAAACTATTCATGGGAAGCAGTATCCTACTAAAGCTCTGCCTAGGGTCCACGATGCTCCCTCCCTTCTCTACTCGACAATCTGCAGGAAAGACCCAAGGCTAAGGAAGGGGAAAAGAAGGGGCTCCGGGCAGGAGAACGTGGGTGAAGGCAGCGGGTTGCAGAGCCTTCTCCCAGCACTTACCGGCAGAGCCGAGGCCCACAGAGCAAGGAGAAAACAAATGCTCAGTGGCAGAAACTGCACGGCGTGTCCACAGAAGGAATGAAGGAACAGGTGGGTGCCAAGAGGGCAGTGAGCTGAAGAAAGCTCACAGCAGCTATGGTCCGCATTCCCATGGTGACTGCTAGGTTTTATTGATTTCTTTTTTAGGGATTTGGAAAAAGTCCTCAGAATCTCACTACGCAGATCGGACTCGGAGTGATCCTCTTGCGTTCAGCCTCCCAAGAGTTGGGATTACAGGCGCACACCACCAGGCACAGTCTCGGTCACCATCTCAGCGTGCCTGAGAGGGTGGGGTCCGCACAAAACACCCAGGACCAAAGCCCCAGGCCCTGTGGCTGTCTAAGCAGGTGCTTTAGTCCGCTGAGCTATCTGGCCGGCCCTTCCCATGGTGAACTTTAAAGAAATGAGTAAACAACTGGGTCACTAAAGAAAATAGTTTAAAAATGATAGATTCAACAAGGATATGGGAACCTTCAAAAGATGTGGGACACCCTTTCAATTCAGATACCTTAGGCCGGCGAGATAGCTCAGCAGTCTGCAGCGCCTGCTTAGGAAAGCTTAGACAACCACATGCTGTGCCAGCCCCAACTCCAGGGGAGGCTGAGTGGGCCATAACCTAAATAGATAGGTAGGTAGATAGATAAATAAATAAATAAATAAATAAATAAATAATAAAGTTAAAAACAATTCAGATACCCTTTTTATCTGAAACACACAAGCGTACAGAGTTTCTACACTGCAGAAATGACCGATGTGAAAGCTGAGTGAAGCTGAAAGAGGTGGTGTGAACCACGATGAGGCGGTCAAAGAAGCCACAAAGTGCAGAAAAGAGCGAGGGACGATGACCCAGCAGCCGCGGCTGACAAGAGGACCAACCCAAGGTTAGCCTGAGGTAAGAGGAAGACTAGAACTCATCACAGGAACATTCATTAACAGGTTTACAGAAATCATAAAAGAAAACTTCCTGAATTGAAGAAAAAGAGTTAAAAATACGAGAAAGTGATGTTAATAAACGTCAAACGAATAGGACCCCCGAAAAAGTTCACAAAGAACATCTTTATTACATAGATAATCAGCAAAAGCATCTTCAGAAAGTTAAAAACTCCTGGAAAATTTACAGCACACCGCTAACCAATCACTAGGTCACAAAAGAAATCAAAGATTTTTTTTTTAATTCTGGAAATTAGTGACAATGACTGTACAATTCAGGAAAACCTCTGGGACACTACGGAAGACATTTTAAGAGGACAATTTATTGAGATAAATGCTCATATTAGGAAAACAGAACAGGTATAAATAAACAACCTTATGCAAAAATCTTAAAATACTTGAAAAAGAACAACAAACCAACCCCAAACAAAAATTATAGAGAAAATTTATCAAGATGAGAGCAGAAATCAATGAAATTGAGGGGAAAAAAATCTATTAAAAAATCAGTGAGGGGCCAGGCGTGGTGGCGCACACATGTAATCCCAGCACTCTGGAGGCTGAGGCAGGAGGATTGGTGTGAGTTTGAGACCAGCCTGGACTACAAAAGTGAGCCCAAGGCCAGCTTCAACTGCATAGCGAGACCCTGTTTCAAAAAGACTCCCCCCCAAAAAAATCAATGAGGGGGTCCGGGGAGATAGCTCCGTGGCACAAGTGCCTGCCTGGAAAGGGCAAGGTCGTGAGTGTGAACCTTGGTCCTGTAGGAAAAAAAAAAAAAAAAAAAATCAATGAATTAAACAGCTATATCTTTCAAAGAATGAATAACATAGAAAAGCCCTTAGTCAGGCTTGCCAAGAGAAAGGGAGAAAAACCCCACATAAAAGTGATTAAAGGTCGGGAAGATAGCTCCGTGGCACAAATGCCTGCCTGGCAAGAGCAAGGTCGCGAGTTCAAACCCAGTCCCACAAAAATAGATAGATAGATAAATAAATAAATAAATAAATAAATAAATAAATAAATAGCAACTAGAAATGAAAAAGAGAAAAAGTGTAACCACAGACACTGAAAATCAAGGAGAGTAAGTACTTTGAGAAACTATATTCCAATAAAGTAGCAAACTTTGAAGAAATGGACACATTCCTAGACACATACAAATTAACTAAACTAAATCAAGAAGACATAGATATGTTTCGCAGTCAAATAACAGTGAAATTGACTGAGTAATGAAGAACCTACCTGCTGCGCTCGGCCCCTGCACATGCTCTCCTGCTCTCGGGAAGGTCACGGTTTGTGGCCGTTGTGGGCAGCCCTGCTAAGATGGACCCGAGCGCCCCAGCTACCCCATAGCCTCGATCTACCGGGGGCATGTCCGCTCCTGCAGCACTGAGGTGGTGCTCTAGAAGTTCAACCCCGGCAGGGCCCGTCCTCTCCATCCGGGTCCTTAGGCTACAGGTACCTGAATTTCTAAGCCTCTAGTAGATGCCGAGCTTGCTTTGGACACCATGCACTTTGATGTTACATGGTGTTGGCTCAGCTTGATCCTTCACTTTGCAAAAGTTGAGTAGCCGATGTATTTATTAAAAGTTGGACAAATCTATTGATAATAAGGCACTGTACAACACATTTTCTCCTTTTAGTAACATCCTTTCATAAAATGTAATTCGTGATGAAAATGGCTCCCAGGCCTACGAATTTGTACACGTTGAGCCACAGGAAGCTGCTGAAAGACCTAATGAACAATGAATGTGATGCTTCTAATTGATTGTGAAGTATTTTTGCAGGATGATTTAAATCTCATTCTTGTGCTGGCCAGACAGCTCCATGGATTAAGGCGACTGCAAGCAGGCGTAGGGGCTAGGGATTCCATCCTGGGCCTGCCGTGCGGGTCTGCCCCCCCCCCCGAGATGGCACCGAGACAGCAATTGAGACTGGGTGTGGTGGTGCGCGCCTGTAATCCCCGCCCTCGGGAGGCTGTAAACAGGTGGATCACCGAGTCTGATCTAGTGGTGAGACCCTGAGCACCCTGTAGACCCTTCCCTAAAACATATAAAAACACCACTTACATTTTCATAAATCGGAGCTAGGACAAAAGAATTCACCAATGTTTACATCAAGAATTTCGGAGCAGGGGCCCGGCAGGATGGCTCAGTGGTCTAAAGCGCCTGCTTGGGAAAGCTTGGGTGGCCTCAGGGACCACGGTTCGATCCCCAGCACCCCATGCTGCTGTTGTGTTGCTCTGCTCTGGTGTCGGTGCCGAAAAGAAACGACGAGAAACCTGATGAAGAATTTAGTTCAGGGGACTCACTGAGATTTGTCTCTCTCGAAGTGATGAGCCCTGACCCACTGCAGAATATTACTTTTATTGAATACTAAAGGACAGCCTAAGGAATTTGCATAACTGCTTTGGGGAATACAAACTAGAGACCACTACTTCTGTCACCATTTACCTAACATCAGGTTAATACTAATGCTAATTAAAAACATTCTAAACAGGGGAGAAAACAACCAGTAACTTCCCAAATAAGGGAAGAGACAACGATGGAGGAGCCATTAAAATAAGCTGTTTTCTGTCTCCTTGAATCCCAGGTTTCAGGTAACCCCAAGTAACCTATTACAGCTGTCTTTGGGCTTTGTCTATTATCTCTCACTATCTGAGATGTTAATTCCTTACCTCTACAAATGGCGAGGGTACGGGCTGTGCCCACCCCGTAATTCAGCTCTACCAGCGGGCACCTCCTTCAGGCTACTTCAGGGCACCATTCCCCAGACTCAGAACCTGCTGTGCGCTACCCTCCTAGCCAAGCTGCTCACCCAGCCCTGACTGAGCTAGGGTGCAGGCCTCATGCATCCCGCAAGGCCCGTGCTCTCTGCTCACCCGCGCCTTGAGTCCAGCTTCTTCACGGGTTCTGTTTGAGTCACATCAGCACAGCATGTGGGACAATGGGTCCACACCCTGCAGATACTACTGCCGCAGCCGTTCCCGCTGTAAACACCCTGCGGGGCTCCACAATCCCAGCTGCACCTTAACGCTGAGCCGCAGCTGACTGCAGCAGCCCGCCGTCCACATGCAAGATCAGGAAACTTTAACTGCTCCCCGCTCCCGGCAAAAGCAAAGGCCAGGTGAATGGCTGTTTCCGCTCACTCAAGCTATGCCTCCCACTTTTTTTTTTTTTTTTTTCATTTGCGATTTTGGTACAGAGTCTCACTGCACAGCTCACACTCATGGCGATCCTACTGTTTTAAGCCTCCCCAGCGCTGGGATTAAAGGCATGTGCCACCACGCCTGGACTCTGCCACTGACTCAGTGAGCCCCAGGGACAGGGCTGGCACAACACGCGGGGCGGGGATGCGACCCTGGTTCTTGAGCTTGCCAAAGCAGGCGCTTCGTTCACTGAAGTAGCTCGCTGGTCCACACAGCCCGCTCTTGTAGGTAAAATCACTGGCATGTTGTTGGAGAGCGATAATTCAGAACTTCTTCCCGTGCTGGAGTATCCAGAGTCCCTCTGCTCTAAGGTTGATGAAGTTAAAGATGAGCTATGGAGTCTGATCCAAAAGCAGGAAACACTGCCCTGGAGCTCCAACTCCGTAAAACTGACCAGGAAAGGAAACTCATGCTTGACTAAAGAAAAAATAGCTAAACATAGAAAAACATTAAATACTATGAAAAAGTTTCAAGACATAAAATGAATTGTAAAAAAGGAAAGCAAATTTGAACCTATGTATCAAGCAAATGCCAAGTCTAGCAAAAAATGATCGTCCTAGATTACTTGATTTTATTTTTAATTTTTAGATTTATTTTTTATTTTTAAATTTTTTTCTTGTTTCAGAACTTTTGTTTGTTTGTTTATTTATTTTTATGGCCAGCTCAGCCTGCCCTGAGGGCAGGGCTGGCACAGCATGTGGTGCCGGGGATCAAACCATGATCCCTGCAGCCACCCAAGCTTTCCTAAGCGGGTGCTTTAGACCACTGAGCCATCCTGCAGGGCCCATATTTTTTGTTTTTTAGAATTTTTATTGTATTTTTTTTTCCTTGTTTCAGAACTTCTGTTTGTTTATTTATTTTTATGTGGCTCAGCCTGCCCTGAGGGCAGGGCTGGCACAGCATGTGGTGCCTGGGATCAAACTGCGGCCCCTGCAGCCACCCAAGTTTTCCTAAGCAGGCGCTTTAGACCACTGAGCCATCCTCCCAGGCCCCGATTACTTGATTTAAAAAAAAAACACACAAAATAAAAGTAAACTACAAAGACAAATAGTTTTATTGACCCTGGGAAAAGAATGTTCATCAAAGTACAACAGTTAAAGCATTCATTTCTTTAATTTCTAATTCTCTACTATTGAACAGCTCAGGGTGTCAGTTCTGTTTTAAGTAATGGAAGTGATAGCTGAACAAGGAAATGAATTTCAATTATAAAATTCTTGCTTTAATAAAAATTCCTGAAACAGTGAAAAATAAAAAAGGGGCAAAGCAAAGCAGAATAAAACAAAATCTAAAAAACGTTTTTACATGCAGAAGACAAAAACAATTTTAAGAAGCAAACAAACAAAAACCCCATGGACTGGCCAGGGGTTCAGTCCCGCTGTTCTAGTCCTGTCCCCGAGGTGCACTGAGACAGCAACTGAAACTGGGCGTGGTGGCATGTGCCTATAATCCAAGTTCTTGGGAGGCTGTACGCAGGTGGATCACTATGAGTCTGATCTAGTAGTGAGACCCTGAACATCCTATAGACCCTTCCCTGAAAATAAATTCTTTTTGTTTTTTTTTTAAAAAGTGTCTTCAGCCGGGCGTGGTGGC